>VWZF01006190.1:381629-393179 GCA_013396755.1 Sclerurus mexicanus | reverse complement strand
GGTGCCACAGGCCATTTGTGAGCTTCCTCTTCCTTCTGGCCTCTTGTCCTGGGTTGCTGGCCGCCCTCCCCCTGCCCGGGGGGGAGGTTCTCCAGCTCCTGCAGCCTCCTGCTCCTGCCTCCGATAAATGCCAGCCTTGCTTGAATCCCTTCCAGCTGCGATCTCTGCTTACAGATGTTCCTGTGAGCTCCTCTGGCAGTTTTACTGGGAGCCTGAGCAGATATGGAGGTTGCCAAGAGTTTATGCTTAATTGTTAAGTGGAACAGAGACAAACTACTTTTATTTTGAAGCTTAAAATGTCTTCTTTTATCTTGCTGCCTGGGCCAGCTGTATCATGGGGTTTGACATAGGCTGAGCTCGGAGCCTCACAGTGCACTATCCCTTCTTCAGGGTAAGGATGGAGCCATGAGGATGTCCACTCATTCCATTCCCCCCCCCCCTTTCAATGGCTGTCTGATACCCTTTTAAGGTCAGATATACCAGGTCACGTTGTCTTATTAATCCCCAAAGTGAAAATTAGCTCCCCTTTAGCTCAGCAGTTCCGATCTTGAATGCACTTGCAGTTGGACACTGCTCACTGCATGGATTTAACGCATGTGCCTTCCTCCCAGTGCTCAGAGGTTGGGGGCTTTGTTAAGCGCGGCAAAATCAGCACGGGAGCATCCCCGAGCCACGGAGAATCCCTCTCCGTCCCTCCTGCCTCTCCTGTCCCACACACGAGTGCTACTCTTGAAGGCCACGAGACAGCACACCTCGCCCTGTGGTTTCCAAAGCTTTCTCTTATTTTCAGGCGAGTGATCAGTTTTGAGGCCTGGCACCCTGTCAGAGAGTTGACAGATGATCCGCACCGCCGGGGCGTCCCGGGGATGCCCGGGATAATCGCGCTCCAATGGGCGCCCTGGAGCCGGCAGGTTCTCTGTGAAATGGCTGCGGCTTGGAGGGAGCAGTGAAATGGGCTCTTCTGGGCATGCTCACTCTGTAGAGGGAGCTTTATCACATGAGCAGAAACTGAATCACTGCTCATGAGGATCTGGAATATTCAACTCTTGGAGTCTTCACCAGAAGAAGACCACAGCTGCCCGCAGGTACCGCAGGGTCCGGCCGCCTCCCGCGCCCGGCGAGGCCCTGGCACGCAGGCTGGTGCCCCGCCGGGGAAGGAGAAGCCTTGGAGAGGAGGAACAGAGTCTGGGGGATCACGGCTGGGCTGATTTATTTATTTATTAGTTTCAATATCCCGCCGCCCCGAGCGCGGCGGGGCGGGCGGGCACGTGGGCGCCGGCCGGGCTCCTTCCCGCCGGGATGGACGCGCCAGGGGCTGTGCTGTGGGCTCCCGGGTGCTCCAGCATCCCACAGCATCCCGGGAAACCCCGGGCTTTGTTCCCTCGCATCCAGGGCCGCTCTTTTGCTTTGTCTTCTGGGGTGGGGGACGCTTGTTTGGGGTTGGGTGGGGGGTTTTTTTTGTGCGTATGNGCAGAACATTTCCCTGTGGGGCTGGGAGGGTGGTGGGGGGCGTTGAGCCCGCCGTGCCAGGGTGGGGTGCTGGATTTAGGACGCTTCTCCAGCGAGGCTGTGTTTGCGCAGTGCGAGCTCTTGGTACGGGAGAGCTGAAAGAAGGGGAGAAATGGTGGGTTTAGGTTTCCAAAATAGAAGGAGCTGTGGTTACTCTAAGTTAAAGCTGAAGGAATTTATAATTGGGAACTGTTAGGAATACAGTATGTTCTAAATTACAGCTGTCTGGCCAATATGCTGCTAAATAAAGTCTAGGATTGCCCTGTAAATGAAATACTCAATGCAGATTCTTATCAAAACATAGCAACATCTCCCAGAGGGCTCCCATCTCAATTGCTGTCCAATAGGATGTTCTTTTATTTTCCTTTTCTTTTTTCCCTTTTTTTTTCTCCTTTTTTTCTTTTTTTCCTTCTTGGTGTGTGTGATGTACTCGATGCAGCATCCCAGGGAACATTTCACGTTTCCTATTAAGTAAAAACAGTTTTCAACTGTGCTGGGGAAAAGGGGAGGAGGGAAGATGGCTTGAAAACTTTGGGAAGGAAGAGAGCAGGTTTTGAGAGGTAGGGAAAGCTGGGATTGTGCATTAATGACTGCCTGCTCTTGCAAGGCCATTACCGAGGCCTGGAGGGGGACATGGGGCTCCCGTGGAGGATGCTGAGGACACCAGTGTGACGTGGGACATTCTGTTTAGGAGATGTTTATAATGGCTGAAGAGGGAAGGGAGCCTTTGAACAGCTTGTAGTGGAGCTGAGGAGTGGTTTATAACAGTGCAGAAACAAATCGAGATTCCAGCAGAAACGCTCATCTTATACGCAAAGTCCCTTCAGCTTGTGCTTTTGGAATCTCTTCTGAAGAGTCTTGAAGGGAGCATCAAACTTGATCAACTGCACGGTCTGGAAGAAGAGGAGCCTGATGGAAAGAAGGAAAACCCTCTATATTTTACAGAGCTAAATGTTGTTCTTCCTATAGAAAGAAAAATCTCCCCTTTCCTCCCACTTGTGCTTCCTCTGCAAGGGAGCTGTGAAAATGCTGGACATAATGGTGTCATTAAGCAAAAGCCCCAAAAAAGCCAGTGTCCTTTGTGAAGGGAAGTTGTTGTGCTGCTGCTTTCCTCCTGGAAATGTGGGATTTCTGCAAGGGATGTTTGAGCCCTGAGTCAGAGAAAGGAGGCCAGAGAGCCACAGAGTGAAAATACCTTGTAATCTGTGGTCCCTGGAAGGAATGTTTGGAAAAGGGGTGTCGGGCTGGCTCGTACTGGCGTGGTGGGAAAACTGCTTGGGTGAAATCAGGGGCACAACTTCGTGGGGCGTGGGCTTGTTCTCATCCTGCATCATTAGCAACACCACTGCCACAGCCAGTGTGGAGATGGGGCTGTGACCACCCGGCCCCTGCAAAGGAGGGGAGACCCTGGGGGGCCTGGGAAGGAGGCACCTCTCAAACAGCTGACAGACCCTGCTCAGACACAGGACTGGCTGTGCCCTGGAAGCTTCTTTCTCCTTTGGGATGACATAAATTTAAGGTCTTGCTGATGACCACGCAGCCATCCCCATGGCTGGCTGCTGAGCAGAGCTGCTGCTTCCATGCTGATCTATCATTTTGCTCAAGTCGGTAGTTGAAGCATCTGCAATATCCTGCTTTGCTTTTTTCCTTTTTGTTTCTAAACAGCGTTTAGCGCTTTCAAGGATAGGCATGAGATGTGCAAAACATCTTCTGTAGCATCTGCTCTCAGTGTATCTTTAACCTCAGCAGTAAAAACACGTCCAGTGTGGATCTGCAATAGGAAGTGTTACCCTTCTGCCTGTGCAGGGAGGCTGTGGCTATTCTCCATCCTTACTTTATCTCTGGAAGGGAATGTTGACTGTGGTGAATCATTGACACTGCCTTTGTTAATATCTTTGTTTCTATTTCTGGGGTTTTAATGAAAGCTTGGTAATTTCATGCTGCAAGGAAGGGCAGCACGTCAACTGTTTTAAAGCCATCTTTGGTTTGAACTACAGTAGTCTTTTGATGTGGTGGATAATACAACTCCTGTCTGCGTAGTTGGGGGTTGTTGCTTTTGTTTGGGGATTTTTGAATTTGTCTTAAATGAGTTACCTCTACATATCTCAGTGACTGAGAGAAAGGCCAGGAAAATCTCATTTTGTGTATATTAAAACTTAAGATTCACATCAAACAGAAAGTGGGTGAAAGAATGATCCTTGCTTTTCACTGTCACCTCAGATGCTCCTTCCCTATGAATTTCAGTCATCTCCATTTAGCCTTGTGTGTTTTAACTGTTTAGTACTGAAACTTCTGCAGAGTGTGGAGGGAAGAGCAATGTCCTCATAGCAGATCTGTAGTGGCTCTTTGCTGCTTTAATTATTGCAGATGTGCCTGGCCAGGGCGGTGAAATAGCTGCTTGGGCTGGAGCAAACGTGGCTTGTGGATGTTTCCAGCCTGGCAGGACTCGGTCCTCTGCGCTCTGCAGGGAGGAGGGGATGGCAGAGCAGGCCGTGGCTGAGGACCTGGACTCGCCTGCCTGTGTTGAGTGCTGGGGCAGGGCAAACATCATCCTCAAAA
The DNA here is from genome assembly GCA_013396755.1 of Sclerurus mexicanus. Classification (NCBI taxonomy): domain Eukaryota; kingdom Metazoa; phylum Chordata; class Aves; order Passeriformes; family Furnariidae; genus Sclerurus; species Sclerurus mexicanus. The sequence goes on along the minus strand of VWZF01006190.1, from coordinate 389,111 downwards.
TTGGGCTCCTCAAAACTTCCCTATGGATTTGGATGGCCTTTTCCCTCCCCACAGTGCAGGCTGCTCCCTGCCCTCCGCAGCTCACTGTAACACGTTACACTCTGCTCGTCTTCATTTTGATTTCTACTCTTAAAGAGACCTCTGGCTCTTAAAGAGGACTCTCCTCTGTGCTCTTCTCCTTGGGAAAACTGTTTTCCCTTTGGCCAAGAGCTGGCGGGTGGTGCCACAGGCCATTTGTGAGCTTCCTCTTCCTTCTGGCCTCTTGTCCTGGGTTGCTGGCCGCCCTCCCCCTGCCCGGGGGGGAGGTTCTCCAGCTCCTGCAGCCTCCTGCTCCTGCCTCCGATAAATGCCAGCCTTGCTTGAATCCCTTCCAGCTGCGATCTCTGCTTACAGATGTTCCTGTGAGCTCCTCTGGCAGTTTTACTGGGAGCCTGAGCAGATATGGAGGTTGCCAAGAGTTTATGCTTAATTGTTAAGTGGAACAGAGACAAACTACTTTTATTTTGAAGCTTAAAATGTCTTCTTTTATCTTGCTGCCTGGGCCAGCTGTATCATGGGGTTTGACATAGGCTGAGCTCGGAGCCTCGCAGTGCACTATCCCTTCTTCAGGGTGAGGATGGAGCCATGAGGATGTCCACTCATTCCATTCCCCCCCCCCCTTTTCAATGGCTGTCTGATACCCTTTTAAGGTCAGATATACCAGGTCACGTTGTCTTATTAATCCCCAAAGTGAAAATTAGCTCCCCTTTAGCTCAGCAGTTCCGATCTTGAATGCACTTGCAGTTGGACACTGCTCACTGCATGGATTTAACGCATGTGCCTTCCTCCCAGTGCTCAGAGGTTGGGGGCTTTGTTAAGCGCGGCAAAATCAGCACGGGAGCATCCCCGAGCCACGGAGAATCCCTCTCCGTCCCTCCTGCCTCTCCTGTCCCACACACGAGTGCTACTCTTGAAGGCCACGAGACAGCACACCTCGCCCTGTGGTTTCCAAAGCTTTCTCTTATTTTCAGGCGAGTGATCAGTTTTGAGGCCTGGCACCCTGTCAGAGAGTTGACAGATGATCCGCACCGCCGGGGCGTCCCGGGGATGCCCGGGATAATCGCGCTCCAATGGGCGCCCTGGAGCCGGCAGGTTCTCTGTGAAATGGCTGCGGCTTGGAGGGAGCAGTGAAATGGGCTCTTCTGGGCATGCTCACTCTGTAGAGGGAGCTTTATCACATGAGCAGAAACTGAATCACTGCTCATGAGGATCTGGAATATTCAACTCTTGGAGTCTTCACCAGAAGAAGACCACAGCTGCCCGCAGGTACCGCAGGGTCCGGCCGCCTCCCGCGCCCGGCGAGGCCCTGGCACGCAGGCTGGTGCCCCGCCGGGGAAGGAGAAGCCTTGGAGAGGAGGAACAGAGTCTGGGGGATCACGGCTGGGCTGATTTATTTATTTATTAGTTTCAATATCCCGCCGCCCCGAGCGCGGCGGNGGGTTTTTTTTTGTGCGTATGTCGTTTCTAGGGTTTGCTTGTGCTTTTAAAAGTTCTTCGTTAAGTGTGAAGTTTCTGGAAAATTCTCCCAAGAGCCTTCCCTGCTTGTAGTTCTTGTAAGGAAAAGGACAAAGCCTGGGGTGTCCGAGCTGGTTGAAGCCTGAACTTCCAGAGGGGAGGAGAGAGCCTGTGGCCACATGGCATCTCCTCGCTGCATCTCCCTTGACAGCTTCTGCCTATGGCTCATCTTCCTCCTTTTCCTGGGGAGCAGGAGAAAGGCTACAATATTTTACCAGGAAGAAACAATCCTTTTTGTTTTTTTTTTATTTTGGGGTGACTTCCTCCCCTCTTTGGTATTTTTTTTTCTTCTTTCATTGTAGCAGTCCAAGGGAACAGCTGGTTAAAATGAAACACCCGTGGTTGATTTCATGGCAGGAGGCCCAGGTCTGCAACATATTTTCAAAGTTGCCTAAAATTCAGGCCCCCTGGCCCTGCCATGGGATTTTTTTATTTAATTTTTTTTTTATTTTTTTGCTGTGGTTACTGTTATGTGCAGACAGCTCTGCTGGCTGCCACAGACCTCGGTGGGATTTGGGATGGACGCCGAAGGTCCCAGAGCTGTGAGGGGTATGGGCATCCCTTGCCGTGCCCTATGGAGCTGCCATGCAGACCCAGTGTTGAATATTCACTCAAAGAGCAAGATGTGAAGATGGCATTTAAAAGATCAGGGAGCTTACAGGACAACCTGTGACACCTAATCTGAGTATCTCTGGTGTCTCTACCGGGCTGTAAATGCACTCATAGTTCATCATCTGGAAGATGTGAGCGAAAGGAAAAGGCCTCGGAAGTCACGAGGAGAGAGATGAGATTTCTTTGTGCCAGTAAAGAGCAGAGACCTCGACCTGCTGCCCGAGCAGCTCCACCGGGGGAGAGAATGGGCTTTGCGTTCCATGAAGGCTGAGGAGACGACCAAAAACCCTCTGAGGTGTGCCAGGTGTGCCCGGTGTGGTGGTGACACCGGTGTGACAGCGCCCAACGCTCTGTCCCTGCCAGCTGGGCCCTTTGAAAGCGTCTGCAGAGACACAGAAAAGCCTGACCTACTTTGGAGGGAAGAGAGCAGCCGAGGTCTGGGCTTGGCGCTGCTTCTCAGCAAGGGTTAAGAGCCCAAAGTGGGGCCTTCAGGTCTTGGTTTTGGTCTTTTTGATGTATTTAATGCACTTTTCAGAGCCAGCACAAGCTCTTTGCCTCATCCTTGGGCACGTTTGGGCAGGGCTGGGCTCTGGGGCTCACATGGGGCATATTCCTGCCGCTCAGCCCCTGTGACACCAGCCCCAGGCAGGGGAGCAGGGGCAGCTCCATGACCTGGGGGCTTGGGCAGTGCTGGTTGTCCCAGGGCTCCTTTTGCTGGCATGGGAGCCCCGTTCCCCTGATCTCTCCCATGTGGTGCCATCCCCGCAGGAAGGAGGATCATGTGCATCTCATGCAATGGCAGGGAGTCACTTTATTCAGGTAAACAAGGAGTTTTAAAGAGCTTCACTCTCCAGGCCAGCTGGTCTGGGGGAGGGCTGGGTTGATTCCTGCTGCTCCTCTTTGTTTTCCCTTTTGCTGCTTTTCCCTGAAGTTTTCCCTTCTCGCCTTCCTGCTCCTGGGGCCGAGAGCGGTCGAGGAACAGCCGCAGCGGGAGAGTGACCATGTGTTTGGGTCACTCGAAAGGCTCGGGGCACTGATGGCGTGTGCTCCCTGCTTGTGAGGCTTGGAGGACCATATGTTCCTGCAGTGACATGGAATGTCAGCCATTTGGAAGTGAATCCTGAGTTTATGATCCTTAACCGGCCCTTTCAGCCAGTTATTTTTGACTCTCCTGGATTTAGAGTTTTGGCACCAACCCTTCCTTGCAGACCCTCATGTTGTCTTGTGTTGGGAGGGATTTGTCCCTGCTTGTGCCTGTGTGGGCTCCTTGGTCTCTTGGGTGGAGAACACCTGTCTGGCTTTGCTCTAGGGCGGTCTTGGTCCTGGAGGGGGGCAGAGGAGGAAGGTGGGCAGTGGGGAAGCACTGCCTGCCAGGATTTACAGTAGTCAGGAAAGCAGCAGGAGCGAAGCTCTCAAACTGTACGAGCTCATTGGAAAAGTATCCTTAAAAAAAAAAAGAATAAATAGAGGGGAAAAAAATTGTAGAGCAAGCTTTTTTAAAAAATATTCCGCGGCCTCCAACACAACAGCTTGCTTCCCCCAGACCAGGTAATTTATTTATACTTTTCCTTCAGTCCCCATCAGGACGGGGGCGGACACGGAGAAGGGTCGAGGCAGTGGGGGTTAAGAAGATCTGAAGTGCCAGTGTCCTCCCTGCAACGCTGCCATACTGTGCTGGAGCAGCACAGTGCCTCTTGCAAAGGAAGCTTTTCACAACTTGTCCTCCAGCTCTTCTGGCATTTTCTCTCTGTCATAAGTCAGAGCTGCTTTCACCTGTAAAGTATGATCAGCACAGACGGGGAGAGGGCTGGAACAGAGCGGGGCTCTGAGCAACCTTGCAAGGCTTTTCATGGAGTTCTTGGTGTTAAATGAGGAACATTTCCCCTCCTCCTCTCCTCATTTTCCTGTGTGCCTGCAAAAATACTCTGGTTTGCATTTAAAGGAGCAAACTGGATGTGCTGGGACTAAGCCAACTTGTTTATTTAAGGGAAATACCATATTTCCAAGCCTTTTTCTCACAGAGGAAGGCTCGGCAGAGGATGGCAGACTGGGCTGGCTATTATATTTTTAGGTGACATCGAAGCACAGTTGTGACTCGAAGAAGCTAAAAACCATGGCTGGCGTTTCACACCGAGCTCTGCATCACCTCTCCTCCCCACAGCCCCCCGGCCCCCAGGGGGCTTCACCTCTCCCTCCACGGCAGGTGGATTTTGACCTGAATCAAGGAGCAAAAAGGCAACAAAAGAAACAAAAGCCAAGCAGCAACCGACCAAACCACCACCACGAGCCCCTCCAGCCTGCTGCTTGGCACGCTTCTGCGGCTCGCCTTGCCCCCGAGGGGGTGTTTGTGGCGGGGGCCGGGGCGGTGGGGAGGGACAGGGGCCCTGTGTCCCTCTCAAAAGATGGCAGGTCCGTGTGTCCGTAAACAATGCGGTTATGAAATGGCAGCGCGGCCGCGCTGAGCATGCTCGGGAGCTGCCTGTAGGGGGAGGCGAGCCAGAAAGATGATCTAATTCCGTGCAATTCTTGGGATTGAAGGAAAAGACCAGGCTCCACTCTTAATGACAGAGCAGAAAAACCAGGCCCCACGCCGGGGACGAAGCCCGTAGGCCATGGAGGAGAGGGTGTGAGGATCTCCCACCTCCAGGACTTCGGGTGCTGGGCAGCGCTGTGTCGCTTTCTCGCCCTCCAGGAGAGTAAGGCCTTGGTGAGGTTTTGCTGTAGTTATTAGAGGGACAGGCCCGAGGGTGCAAGTTTTATGATGGTTATTATTTTTATTATGATTTTGTCTTCTTTTTTTCCCCCCCTTCTTCCTCTGTCCGCTGTTCCGGCTCGCAGGCGCCGTGGCCGCTCGATGGCTGGAGGTGACCCAGGTGGAGGTGGTTGTGGGCAGCCAAGCCAGCTCCTCTTGAGCCCATGGGAAGCCCATGGGGGGCTTTCCCTCCTCTGCTGCCCCACGTGCCCTTCCTTTGGGCACCATGGGGATGGGCAGGGGCAGAAGGAGCTGCGCCGCTGGCTGTGCTGGTTTGGGGGTGGGAGGAAGAGGAGCATGGAGGCTGAAGAGGTACCTGAGCCCCTTGGATGGGGGTGAGCTGCCTTCCAGCTCCCCAGCCCTGGACTGCTGGAATCTGCTGGATCCAGGCTCCTCTTGGTGCTATGGTTTTGTCCTGGCTCAGCCTTCCTGGGAACTGGGTGTTTCTGAAGTGGCTGGTTTGCTTTTGCTAGAGGTAGTGATGAATTGGTTTCCATTTTAGGGTTTTCTTGCCCCCCTCCCCTCCCGGGTGCCAGGAGAAGGCAGGAGCAGCTGGACTCCTTGCCACCCTCAGCCCGTGGAAGGAGGGGATGCCTTTGTCTACTCTGGATTTACACTTGCCTGCACATACAAGTTGCACTGGCTTTAACTCTACTGGGATGCAGGTAGATGGGAACGGCCTGGAAGCAGTGAGGAAGTGTAAATTGATCTCCCCTTTCGAGGAGGGCACGGGCTCTGCAGACCCCCCCTTGCCTGAAGCCTGCACGCCATCGTAGAATGCCTTGTCTTAGGAGGAATCACTTTAAGTCCTGTTGTGTTTCATGCACGTGTCTCCGTGTTCCCAGCTGTTGCATGCAGGGACTTGTGCCTCTTTCTATGCTTCCCCCCTTTTCGGGAGTTGACCTGTGTGGCTGGAATAGGAGAAAGGACATGGGGGTTGAGGAGGAAATGTTTCTTTTCTATGGCAAAGAGCGTGGATGAAAGGAATTCAGGAGACAAAAGAATTGCGAAGAATTTGATTTGGGGACAAACTTCAGGCGGAGGGCAGTGCTTATTGTGAGCTGCAGATAAAATTCCATGTTCACATGATTGCATGAGGCTTATAAGGAAGTGGCCTTAACCTGAGAAAAGAAAAGGAGCTTTGAGACTGGTGACTGCTTTGTAGGCTAGGTATGCTGGTGGTTGTGTTTCCTTCCTTCTCCAGATCAAATGCTGCTGTTGGTTCTAATGACAGGCCCGTGGTCAGTGTCCCCACGAGCCGTGATCCCAGGCCTTGCCCATGCACAGCCAGACCTGAGCAGTGAGATCCCAAATGAGCAGCCTTCCCGTGCCTACAAAAGAAACACTCTCTTTCAACAAGCATTCTCTTAATCATTACTTCCTATATAATTAACTACAAAACATTTGTCTGCTCTTTAAGGCAAAGGGTATTATGAACAGGCTGGTTTGGGTTGAGTTAGTTATATTTATTCTTTTTTTGGTTTTGTTTTTTTTTTTCAGGAGAAGGAGGTTAAAAATGAGTGAATAAGATATCTGCTGCTGGGGTTGCATCATTTGTTGAGAGCTTTGTCTCTGCTGTGCTGCAGTCTGGGCTGGTGGGAGCTTTACCTGGGGCGAGCAGGGCCCTGTGGTGTCACCTCGGAGGGGTTGGTGTCACCTCGGAGGGGTTGGTGTCACCTCCCTGCTGGAGGCTTCCAGGCAGGATCAGTGCTGCCTGTCCCACCAGGTCTGCGGGCAGAGGTGTTGGTGCATCCACTGCCCCACATGGGCACAGGCACTTTGAGGGGTCTCCTGCTCCAGACCCACCTGCCTTAGCTGCACAGTAACGCTGCTGCGAAGCCTCGGGTTCCCAGACTGTTGATTTTAAAAACAATAAAAAAAAAAAAAAAAGGAAAGAAAGGAAAAAAAAAAGACCCTGGTGAAGGTAGACATCTTGGCACCTCAGCCTGCGCTCCTTCCCGGGCTGCCGGGAGAGGACACGGCTCCCATGATGTAACTCTGGTCCCCTGGGCTTGGTAAGCTGCAATATGTTGGAGTTTTGCTGTGCATGTGTTGTCTTTGCCTATAAAACCTGTTTGGACCTTTGCGAAGGGCACCCGGATGGCTGATGAAAATGCCAAGGAGGAGGCTGAGAAAGCCTTTTCTGTGTTTCCCAGCTTTGTTCTTTTTCTTTTATTTCTTTTCCCTTTTTGGTTTTTTTTTTGGTGGGCTTTTTTTTTTTTTTTTNGTTTTTTTTGTTTTTTTTTTTTTTTTTTTTTTTGTTTTAAAGGCACCACTGTAGCTTCTAGTCATCATCTGTTTGGAAATGCTGCGGAGCCTTTCCTCGGCCGGTCTGACCTGTCTTCCATCCCCTCCAAAGACCTCATGGAGGAGAAGGAAGCCTGTTTCCTTGTAAACAGAGGCAGAGAGGCAAAAACTAAACCAGCAGTAGCTCCTCTGCTTGGCTCCTCATGGCTGTTAAAGCCCTTTCAAAGACCCAATCAGTCTTTCTTCAGATGCACTAGTTTTTGCTTCCCCATGAAACCTAAAATAAAAGGGTTGAGGTTGTGGGGGTTTTTTTGGGG
>VWZF01006190.1:347006-381573 GCA_013396755.1 Sclerurus mexicanus | reverse complement strand
GCTGGTGCTGTGTGCTCTTATGGAGGTTCTCCAGCCACGGATGGTTAATAATGAGAATAATCCGCCTGGGGTCGGCGAGGGAATGGAGGCAGACGGCTGCGGGGAAGGGGGAAAGGAGGAGGAAACCAAATGGAGCGAGTGAGACTTTTATTGTGAAGCAGCGTGTGCTTGGCAGTTGGCTTTGTTGGGACTGCTGCGGGAGCAGACATTGCTCGGCGGGGAGGGTGGGTATAGGATTTCCCTGCCAATCCCGAGCGGACGCATGGGGCATGGGGAGGGTGAGCAGAAAGGGAAGTTGGCTCTGCATTTAAGGGAGGGGAGGGCAAAAAAAAAACAAACCCAACACACACACTAAAAAAAAAAAAAAATGGAGGTATTGACACTTTTCGGGGAAGTTGGTGCTAAGTTGGCTGGGTGGAGCCGTGGGCTGGTGGCAATGAATGGGTGGGTGCCCGGTGGGTGCTGATGGAGCAAGGAGGGGAGAGCATTGGCCTGGGGGGAAGAGGCTTCGAGCGCTTTGCAGGGGTTTCTTGTAGCTTCCCTTTGACGAAAATGCTCCAAAATTCACAGTTGGCTCTTATTTATTTATTTTTTTAAATTATTGTTTTATTTTCTGCCTTGATGCCGAGCTTTTGTTGGGAGGTTGTAACCTCGTTGCTGGTGGTAGCCAGGGATGTGTCTGTGAGACAGGAGCCAGGAGGAGCCCGTGAGGTGCCACCTCGGTCAGCCTTGCCTTGGCACTCAGCTTTTGTGCTCTCGCAGGAAGCGAACGGTGGTTTCTCTCTTGGAGCTGGAAGTTCTGCTCTGAGAGCTGGGCAGGATCCAGGCAGCCCCTGGTGACTGTGGCTGGGAGGGAGGGTGGTCGAGGTCTGGCTGACCCCAGGGTTCCTGCAGTGGCTTTTCCTCAGGCATCATGGAAGGGAGAGTGTGGGTGTTGTGTGGGCTGGGGCTACTGCTTAGGAAATAAAAACTCAGAATCGGATGGCTGAGAATGACCCGCTGGAAATCCTGGGGCTTCTGGTAGCAGGCAGTGTAAGAGCAGGAATATCAAGACCTTTCCTTGTTGCAACAAAGGTTGGGAAAACAAGCTGCTTCCTGTTCGACTGACTGAGGCTCTTTATTTGCTGTTGGTGCCTGTGGTGCCCCTGCCCGTGGTGGGAGCCAGGGGTGCCCTGGAGCACTCTGAGCTCTCTTTGCACTGGTCTTGCTGCAGGGTAATCCATGAGAAAAATGAAGTTATTCCCAGTTTACAAGAGGTCTGACTAGAGGAAAGGTAGGGTTTGCAGTCTCATGTTTGCAGGAAGGATATATATTATTGGCTTAGCAAATAAATAAATAAAGAAGCTGCTCTCTGTGGAGACTTTGGGCTGTGTTTCATGATCATTTCTCATTTCTGTTGGCCAGTGTCTGCTGGAGGTAGGTTCTGCTTCAGGCTGTCTGAGCTGAGGTTTCAGATGCTCACATCTTGGTTTTTTGGGCTGTGTCTGAATATCTGAAGGTGCTGTGCTGGGAGCACAAGCTCCCTGGTGCTGAGAGCACCGAGATGTGGTGGCATTTGCTGTTTGCTTGTGCTCAGGGCAGGCTGGGGCCAGGCAGCCACCCACAACCTCCACCCTCCACGCTAACAGGAGCAGTCCTGGAAGTGCCCTCACCTCCAGGCCTGGCAGGTGGTGGAGGCTTTCCCAGGAATCTGTGCCCAGCCATGTCCCTGGCGCTCCCTCCTTCCCTTTAGTGGGTGTTGCTTTGCAGATGGTGGCGTTTGGGTGCAGGGCAGGGTGATCCTGCAGGATCTGGGGCTGGTCGGAACGGGGCCACTGAACCTGCCGGCACCGGGCATTGCTGCTGAGTTCACATGGCCACCAACCCGTCAGCGTGGCTGGTGACAGCAGAGCAGCACCAAAGCCCATCTCCCCTGTCCTCTCTGGACAGAATCCCACGTGGGGACGGGCTGGCTGCTGCTGGGAAGGGTTTGGGAGCTGGCACACCGGGTTTGGGAGCTGGTGCATCGCATGCTCCTTATCTCTCTGGCTTGCTTTGTGGGAGATGGGCAGGTTGTTTTCCTTCCTTCATCGCCCAGTGCGCTTTAAACCTTGTGATTTGCATGGCTGAGGCACCATCTGCTCTCCGTGCTGGCCCTACAACAGTTGGCTTGACCTGGGCTTATTCTTGCTCCGCGGCGCCGGCAGCGTGTGCTGAACCCTTCACCCGACCTCCGTCACGTGGCAGCTCTGCAGGGCAGGCACCATCTTTGCCTTCAGACCAGCTTGTCTCCTTAAGCACAGGGCTGTGGCAAAGATACCTTCTCTGTTGTTTTTTATTTTTTTAAATGCCTTTTTGCTACTGTTTTCTTCTGGTAGCTTTTGGTTTTTTGGTTTTTTTTTCCCCTCAGTCCTGCCACTTCAGCATAAAAAGAGTAGGTATTAAGATTACAAACCTGATCTAACAACGTGACTCCAGGCGTGTGAAAGGCAGAGAAGATGAGCAGGTGTTACCTTTTTTGCATAAAAATTAAAAAAAGGGGGGAGAAAAGAAAAATTGCTCTCTATAGAATTAAAAATAGAGCTGATTAACTTTAATAAACATGGATGTTATGAATGAGGAGTTAGCTGGAGCTGACTGATGGTTTGCATTTTGTATGTACATTTGAATGAACTTCAAAAAAAAAAAAAAACCACAACCAAAAGCTCATGGGCTGGAAATGTTGATAAATGAGGTATAATGAGAAGGCTGATAGAGCTGCCTCCCCCACCCAAAGCCTAAGAAGTTTTGGGGGAGTACGAGTCGCCTCCTGGAGATGCCTTTCGTGCACACTGACTCAGCTGGATTCCCAGGCACGTTGCGCTCAGAAAATCTGTCTGGCTCGTGCAAACCAGAGAGCTGGGAGGTCTGAGCCCCGGGCACGGCTCAGAGTCTCCCTGCTCCTCGGGCTGTCAGCGGGGCCGGCCCTGCCGTGTTTTATCTGTGACCTGTGCCTTGGTGGCAGCTTCCTGGCAGCCTTATTTTGCAGAGGGAGGTTTGCCCGTGATGTAAACAGGATGTGTCCATGATTGTCTCTTCTCTTCGATGCAACGTGGGGATGAACGTGGAGCTAAACCCTGATATTTCTGGTTTCTCTCCCCTTCCTTAGCGAGCGCTGCTGAGTAAGGGAGAGCCAAGGAAAGACGCCTGCATGAAGACTGAGCTGCTGAAAGATATCACCAACAACAAAGAGGAAGGTGAGCACCTGCCTCGGGTGAGGTGATGGGAACAAAACCGGGGGCTTGGAGATGTGCTCTGTCCCCCCAGCGCCTCAGGTGTGCTCCCACAAACAGTGGCTCCCTTCTCCTGGGATTATTTCCAGCAGGGCTCTTTCCAGGAGAGCCAAATTTGCTTTTCAGTCCATCCCTCACCGCTGGCCTACAGAAGGAGATGTAATTTTCACTTCTGCTTCAGTGTGACTGTGAGGCGCAAAGGAGTCACTTTGAACTTCCTCTGCGTGACCGGTTTGGGCTGAACTCTGATCCCTCCCCACGAGGACTTTTGCTTCCCTCTAGGAAAGCTGACTTTCTGTTTTGCTGTGGGTTTCTCTGCTGCTGCAGAGCAGGCCCTGATCTTCTGGGTGCAGGAGGGCCGGTGGGGTTGGACACCCCACACTCGTGGCGTTGGGAGCCCCTTCCAGGCTCCTGCTGCTTTTCCTGTGCAGGATACAGCACATGTTCACTTGGCAAAGTCTTTCCTGCGGGAAAGTCACATGAAAGTAACATAAAAGTTACAAAATCTGTGAGTTACACGCACACAAATCTAAGGGTTTAATAAATGTGTCAGTGGGATTAGGGAAAAAAACCCACCACTCTTTATCTTTCCCCCAACGCCCTCCTGTCTTTATTATTCCTTGACTAGTTACTTCTCATAGCTCTGCAGGGATTTGGTGTATTTTTGTTCTCCTTTCCATAACAGAGCATTAGGAAAGCACTGAACTGGCCCCATCAAAATCCCTACTCTTATCTAGAAACAAAATTTTGGACTTAACTCAGTTGTGTGCGAGTGCAGCATTGCTTTTTTTCTTTCTCTGTCCAGCATAATATTTTGTCAAGCTGCTCCAGTTAGAAAGGAAAGCTCAGAACAGAAAAAATACTGAATGCTGTGTCACTGGGAGCACGTGAGTCCTGCTGCCAGTGCTGGTGGTGGAGGGACCTCTGCTCTGGGCGGAGCAGGGGTGGAATCTGAGGTGTCAGTGAGAGGTCATGTTGCTCTGGGAGAGACTTTCAGTTTGATCCCTTGCCCTGCTTGGTTCAGGACTATAAATCCTGCTTCTTTAGCTCTTGGTTGATTTTAAAGTAAGTGTCAAGGTGGAGGTAAAAAATCCAGAAGGAGGGTGAAAAGAGATATTTCTACACCTCGTATGTCTTGAGTGATTGTGATGTGGAGCAAATGCTGTGTGTCAGAGGGAAGCTGAGAACCCTCCCTGTGCAGGGACAGTCTCAAGGCTTCACAAGGTGCTCAAATTCCAACCACTCCAGCTCATTGTCTGGTTCTGTAAGAAGAAGAGTCCTAAAATGTGATCTGCATAGTGTCCCTTCTTCTGGAATGTTCAGAATGTGTCCTTCCCTTCTCAAGCACACCACGTGTGCCACAGTATGTGTGGTCCCTGTGCTGTGCCCATTGTTCCTCACTGCCCTTCCTTCCCCAGCTGGGATTGTCGGAGGATCATCATCAACATAACATTAATTAATGTCCCAAAAGCCTGTTAATAACAGTGTTTAGTGCTGGCAAAGGGTTTAAATTTTTGACTGTTGCGTGAACATGAAATCATTCCAACAGACTCGCAAGATGGCATGAAATAGTTTATTGGAGCCCAGTTGCCTGGCTCGGGGACAGGCAGCAATGTATGGAGCTGGGATGCATGGATGGAAAAGCACCCTGAAGTCTCAGGTTTCTCCCTCTAAGTTTGTTTGAAGTTCCCTTTAGCAAGGAGGATGTGGCCAGTGCAGTTCGGTATCTTCAGCAGTGGCACAGACTGGTTTGGGCTGAGCTGCTGCACCAGTTCAGGCTGGTGGTGTGTTTGGTGGGAGCCATGACCTGCAGCACACAGCTGACCCTGCTCTGGATTGTGTTCCCTTTGGGAAAATCCCCTTGGCAGGTAACCTGTCAATATTGAACCCAGGCTTGAACTTGCGTATCCAAAGGTGCTATTTGGGCTAAAGGCTTTGTGTGAATTGCTGTGGTTTTCCCTCTGTTCAGTCCCCCTTGGCTCAGAAGGGTGCTGATGCTGGGGGCAGGGTCAGCTCCTCATTGGAGCTGTGTTAGCACATCCATAGCTCCCCTTCTGTTTCCCTGAATGGCCTTTTGCCTCTGCCTACAAACCTGTGCTTTCCCTGTGTCCAAGATGAGCCAGGAAATTGAGGTAGCTTGACTGAGATTTAGAGGTCTGTCCCCCAAACACAGCAGTTGGCACTGCTGCAGTAGTGCCTGTGACCACTGAGGAACATCATCATGTTGGAGATCTCCATGACAATCTCCTGTTGGACAGAAAGCTCTTGTGGGGCAGTGGCTGAACTACCCCAGTTTATAATCACAGAATCATAGACTGGTTTGGCTTAGGAGGGACCTTAAAGATCATCCTATTCCACCCCCTGCCATGGGCAGCGACACCTTGCACTAGCCCAGGTCTCTCCAAGCCCCGTCCAACCTGGCCTTGGACACTGCCAGGGATGGGGCAGCCACAGCTTCTCTGGGCACCCTGTGCCAGGGCCTGCCCACCCTCTGAGAAAATACTTTCTTCCTAACATCTAATCTAACCCTGCCCTCTGTCAGTGGGAAGCCATTCCCTCTTGTCCTGTCCCTCCAGGCCCTTGTCTAAAGTCCCTGTCCATCTTTCCTGTAGGCTCCCTTCAGGTACTGGAAGGCTGCAGTGGGGTCTTTCCTAAACCTTCTCTTCTCAGGCTGAGCAAACCCACTTCTCTCAGCCTTTCATCATAGGAGAGGTGCTCCATCCCTCTGATCAGCTTGGGTTAGAAGAGGCCTTAAAGCTCATCTCATTCCACCCTGGGCAGGGACACCACACCATCCAGGTTGCTCCAAGCCCTGTCCAACTTGGCCCTGATGAATCTGATTGAGGCAGTGCATCCCCTTTCATGGTGGTCCTTAGGCTGTCATTTGAGACAGCTCAGTAGCTGGGGATGAGTTGTTGGTGTTTGGGATGGGGCAGGGGGCTGGGTGGGTGCTCTCAGGGTGGGGGGCCCTTGGGTGGGCAGTGCTGGTGTCCTGTCCTCTGTTCCTTGAGCGGGAGGTGTTGCAGGAATGCTCTGTGGTTCCCAGCTGGGCTGTCCTCTTCTGCCTTCATCCTCATAGAGAGAAATGAACTCTTAAGTGTAATATCTGTCTGTAGGAGCAACTCTTTGCGTGTTCCAGCACTTTCATTTCCAGTTCTGGGGTGAGTGGAAGTCGCTCACTGGGCTCAGAGTCCCTTTCTGTGTAAAATTGCTCAACACAGATAGAAAAAAGCTGGGGGTGAGGCTGTTTTGCTGTCCGTGGGAAATGTTCCAGTTCAGTTGTACATGTGGGTGTGAGTTTAGGTCCATCTTTCCCTTTGACAGGGCGGGGAAGGGGGCAGGGAGTTGGAAGATGAGTGGAAAAAAGCTTTTATTAGGCCATATTGTCTTTAGCCTGACTCAGAGAGAAACTATTAAAAAGTGGTTTCTTTGCAAGAATTGCAAGTGATTTCAGTTCTCCTCGTGTGCATCACTCTGAACTCTGTGCTGCGTCTCCCTTGACCTTTCAAGGCAAACCCCTCCTTTCCTGATTCCCCAACATCAGGGTTGGAAAGTTCCACTATAGCAGTGGCACAAAGGAGCAGGAATGCGAGTTGGGAATGAAGTTCTCAATTAGCCCCAGAGTTTCTGAGCCTTCACTTGAGGCAACTGCTCTGCAAGAGCCACAGTGCTGGAGTGTCATGCTGGAGGAGACCTGCACAGTCACTGCTCTCAGAAACTCCAGGCTGCTTTGAGAGAGTGTCAGGGGTTTAAATTCCTGGAGGGGCCTTTTTGTTTAGTTTTTCTCCCTCTTTTTACAGGTAGGAGGCTGCCTGTGAGTGCTGGAAGTGCTGCTTCCACTGAGCAGCTGCAGCCTCTGCATTCCCAGTGCTGGGATGGCAGCTCTAAAGGAGGAAAGGACTAATCTCCTCCCTTCCACATACCTGGCACTGGGAAACCCTGCTGAGACTGCCAGCAGGAGACCAGGCAGAGCAAAGTGTTGCTCACATATTTCAGATGTTCCTCCAGCTGTGCTCCCAGGCCCCTGTGTTTGGGACTTTGCTCCAGGAAGGATGTGGCCGTGGCAGATGGGCTATAGAAGCAGAGGAAATGCAATTGGAGCCTGGCAGGCTCAGAGCAGGAGCATCCCTTGGTCACGGCTGCGTTGGGGACATCGTGGCCACTGCTGTGACACCACAGCCCTGATCCCATGGCAGGGGGATGAATGAATGAATTTCTTGGAGGCTGTTGGCCTGCTCCGAGTCATTAGACTATTGAGTCAGCAGTGTGTCCTTGGGGCCAGGAGGGCCGAGGGGATCCTTGGGATATCGGGAAGGGTGTGGTCAGCAGGTCAGGGAGGTGATCCTGCCCCTCTGCTCAGCTCTAGGTTCAGTAGTAGTATTGGGTTCAGTTCTGGCCTCCACAGTTCAAAGAAGACAAGGAGCTGCTGGAGAGGGTCCAGCAGAGGTCACAAAGATGATGAGGGGTCTGGAGCATCTCTCATATGAGGAGAGACTGAGGGAGCTGGGCCTGGTTAGTCTGGAGAAGACTGAGAGGAGATCTTATCAATATACAGAAATATGCACTGGAATATAATAAATAGGCACTGGCACAGGTTGCCCAGAGAAGTTCTGGATGCCCCATCCCTGGAAGGTTAGGGTTAATGGAAGGTGTCCCTGCTCATGGCAAGGGATTGGAACAAGATGGTCTTTAAGGTCCCTTCTAACCCCAAACCATTCTGTGATTCTATGAAATATCTCCAAGTGGTGCCAAGAGAATGATGCCAGACTGTTCAGTGGTGCCCAGCGACAGGACAAGGAGCAAGGGCCATAAATTAAAGCACAAGGAGTTCCTCACTGTGAGGAGGAGCTTCTTTCCATGGAATGTGGCAGAGCACTGCAACAGCTGCCCAGGGTCGGCGTGGAGTCTCCCTCTCTGGAGACATTCCAAACCCACCTGGATGTGTTCCTGTGTCCTCTGCTCCAGGTGACCCTGCCTTGGCAGGGGCTTGGACTGGATGATCTCCAGAGGTCCCTTCCAGCCCCAGCTATTCTGTGATTCCATGTGTCCCCACCAGCCAGGTGCCAAATCCCATTAACCCAGCCTGGGCAATCTCAATATTGAGCACTCGCAGCAGAAGCTGATTCTTCCTTTTTCTTTTTTCCTTCTCTTTTCCTGTTTTGACTCTTAGTGTGACCCTACTGCAGGGTGACAGTGTCCCAGGGCCCTGGGAGGAGTGACATCTGTTGTTTGGAAATACAGGGCAGGCTCTTGGATGGACATCAGCCATCTTCATGGATTTAAAAGAGGTTGGGGAAGAAGAGACCATCAATAGCTCGTCTCAGAGAGGAACTTTGCGTGAAAACATATTTCTCAGCATTTCTTGATTTCAAAATGCTCCACTTCTTAACTTCAGTCATAGAATCACAGATTGGTTTGGGTTGGAAGGGACTTTAAAGATCATCCAGTCCCCTCCCTTGCCATGGGCAGGGACACCTTCCACTAGAGCAGGTTGCTCCAACCTGGCCTTGGACACTTCCAGGGATGGGGCAGCCAGAACTTCTCTGGGAATCCAGAACTTCTCTGGGCACTCTGTGCCAGGGCCTGCCCACCCTCACAGGGACCTCACCAGGTCAGGTTGCTCAGGGTCCCCTCCAGCCCTCAGTGAAGGAGGTGCTGTCCTCTCCCATGGGTACAGGGTCTCCAGCCACCTCTTCTCCCTTCTCTGGGTTCAGCCCCCATCTCTTCCCCCTTCTGGTGTCAGCTGGGCTTCTTCTGCTGTGCAATTTTCTTTCTCATGACTTTGAGGAGGAAGAGGAGAGGGAACTGCTGTAACACAGGGATTACAAACAGGGGCTTTTCTGTCTTTTAGAAGTTTATCCACCAGGACAGTTGGGTATTGAATGAAAGACTGTGGTATCTGTGGTGTTTTAAAGATGATCTGTAAAGTGCTTAAGGTAAAACATCTGTGAAATGTGTGTGTATATAAATATAACTGTATGCAGTTCTTGTACTGCACTTCCAAATCCTGAGCTTTCCCTTTAAGCTCTGTCTTTGCTTAGTTCATTTAAACTAAGTTTGTTTAAGCTTTGTCTTTGCTTAGATGTTTCTCCTGCAGCAGCTGAAGCCTCGTGGCTTTGCCCTGGGCTCTGTGCTGGGGGCTCTGGAAATGCATGGAAAATCCAAGGGCAATGGGCTGTCTTGCCTCTACCAGTGCTCGGCAGCAAGATGTTTAGTAAAACTTCCAGATTATTCACTTGTAAGATGATTGTTTTTCTTTCTTTTTTTTTCTCTCTTTCATTCTTTTTTCCCCTCAGACCTAGAGGGAATTGCAGTTTGGCCTGGAGTGTGAGGGCTCCTCACACTTGTTTGTCTCACTGAGCGGTGAAATCTGAATTTTAAAAATCTATTTAAGCCTTTATTTTTTCCAGAGCCTTGTCAGAATAATGCAGAGTGGGGAGTTGATGTCTGGCCTCCTGCAGATGGAAAGTTCTGGTGGATGTTTGTCCCCCTGGGTCCCCGCAGAGGTGATTTGGTCCCCTCTGGCTGTGGCTGGGACGGCTGTGGGGACAGTAACACATCTGTTAGACAGGCTCTGCCCAAGGACAGGCTTTGGCAGGCTAAACCAAGCTCTGGTAAACTCCAGGGCAGGACTGGAGCCAGGCCTGGCTCTGCTGGAAGGGCTGGAATTCCAGGCAAAGGCAGCGGAGAGGACCCGCCGCCTGGGCTGGGAGGGCAGAGGTGGGAATCATCGTGCCTAATTTAGGGTGGTTTTTTTTTTTGAAATTATCATTCTAATTCTGCACTAGTCCAGCTCATTTCTGCTTAGACATGGTAGCAGGCAGGTTAGACATGGCCTTAGGTGATTTAGTTTATTCAGAGATGTCTAAAGTCAGCTTCTGAGCTGTTGGTTCTCTCTGTTGGTTGCAGTGGTGGCTTAAGGACACCTTTTAGCCACCTGAAATTAGATGAGGTGGTCTCATCCTGTCTGGCTTAACCTCTTCCCTGCTTTTCATCAGTCTGTTCTCTTCATGGGAATTTTAATTCCATTTTGAATTACTAGGACATTGAGAAGAACACTGAAGCCTGACCCTTCTGCTTGAGCCTGGGCAGGGCTGGCAGCTGTGCAGTGCTCTCAGGGAGTTGTTCATTCAGAGAAGGGATTAAAATGTGTTACTGATTATTCCTTGCCACGTGGAGACACAGGGATAATGGATCTGCCCAGCATCCTGAATCCTAAGTTCCTTGTATTACTAAGATGTACCCAACTCCTAAAGGATACCTTTTTACTGAAGTTTGTGTCCACTGGGTATCAACTTCAGACACTACCCAGCAAGGAGAACGGGCAGCAGAACAGAAATCTCTGGGCATGTTACCCATCCTACACATTCCTGGATTTATTCCCAAGTGCTTGGATGGGGATCCAGACAGGGTTGAGGTCCACGTGAGAAGCTTTTCCTGCAGCTTATGGCAGAGGGGATGCATAAAGAGCTCTGCAGAGGCTGGGATGCTTCTAGTAAATGTGGTTAGACTTCATGGAAATAGGCTAGAACTTTCTACCTTGCTTTTTTTTTTATTAAAGAAGGGATAATTATAGATTAAAGAGCAGTAGAGAGCTGGAGAGAAAAGTGAATGTGGAGAAAACCTTATTTTGGCCTACTTAGAAGGGATGAATGCTGTCAAGTCATAAAGTTGCAGAGAAAGACCAATTTCAGTTTTTTAATTCACTTGCACTTGCAGCACAAGAGTGGAAAAGCTGCTGAACAGCATTTTCAAGAGAACTCGCTGCCACGAGTTGTATTTGAAATGAAGATTTTAGCAGGTTTTCAGTGAAACTTCTTTTTTCAGGACTGAAAAAGGGGAGATGAAAAGGTCATGTCAGGAACAAGTATTTCTTTAGGTGTCTGGTGCTGTTGAAGAGCTTCTCAGGGCTGTTTTACTCAGTATTCTCACTGTGAGGGTCCTGCTGGCTCTCCTTTCTGTTCCCATCACTGTCTGTAGACCAGAGTTCAGCAAAGGTGTAAATATATGTTGAATTGTGCCTATTCAGCAGTGCTTGTACTGCACTTGCTGTACCTGAGACTTCCTGAGTGTGCTCAGGCTTAAAGTGTGTCCTGCCCCACGAGGATGGAGCACATGGGGCATCCAGTTAGAGGCCTTGGAGCAGCAGCTTCGCCTGGGATGGCAACTGCTGTTTTCCTTTTACCAGCCCAGGCTGGGAAAAGCAGAGTTGGCACATCTTCGCAAGTGCTGCAGCTCCTCACATGGACTGGTTCCTCATGGGGAGCTCTGTAATTCGGATCATGAGGCTCTGGTGCTTCTTGCAGGAGCCTGGTTTCTGGAAAACACGCTATTCCAGCCTTGCCATGGATTTGTTTTAGTGCTGCCAGAAAAGGCAGCAGGAGAATGGAGGTGACCTTTCCCCTGCAGTGTCTCACACTTGCTGAAGTCTCTCTTCCCATTCAGTCCTTGGGCTGTGTTGACTCTTCCAGCCTTGATGACAATTCCCATAAGCTTTTGTCCTGTGGATGTGTGTCCATGAGGCACCAAATCCTGGGTGCACCCCACTCAATGCAGGGAGTGGTGGCAGTGCTGGTGTCCAGGGCTGGAGCTGGGCTGCAGGACCTGGCTTTGCCCTGAACATGAACAGTCAAGAGCAGGAAGAGTGGGTGCCAAATCCTGTTAAATCCCAGCCACACCCATGGCAGCTGCCATCAAGTTCTCCAGTTCCGTGCAACTTCAGGGACTCTGAAATTCCCTATCTTCTGTCAAATCTCTAGTCATCCAGATTTGGAAGTCTAGTGGCTGTTTAGAAAGGATTGATGCCACTTCCATGGTCAATCACAGTGCATTTTACACACTTAATAAGAGTGTGCATGTAGGAAACTGTTTGTGAGATTTTAATTTTAGCTTCATGGATTTTTCATGGATCCGTGACGCTTTCTGGAGTAATGCAGTTACTCTTTCCCCTTGGGCAATGCTCTCACTTACCTTGTTTTGGTTGCCTTCGTGGCAGATAGAGCAATTCTTGCCCTCTGCTCATTCAGTTTATCTAATAGTCAGCCACTGAGGTTATTTGACTGCTCTTGTGGGAGAGCAGAGTGTTTAAATCAACGAATATTGAAGGCTCCATTCAGCCAGGTGCCTAAAGCTGAGCTCTAGAAACCTCCAGCTGTGGTGAGGGAGCTCATTTTTTGTTGGATTTTTTTTATCATGGCACTGATTTTACTGTAATAATTGCTTAAATGGCCACAGCACAGTCTTTTAAAGACACCAAACACAGAAAGAGAAACAAAGGTTGAAAGAATAAGGGCATAGTTGTGGCTCCCTCTGCATGAAACTTTCCAAGGAGTTAAATAAAATGGTGGAAAAAAATATCACTTTGTGTTCTCCCAGAGTTGTTCCCACTGAAACCAAGCCCTTGTGCCTCTTTCTGTACACAGAAGGTCTGGGTGGTGTGAGAGGCAGCAGGTGAAGGTGATGGCCAGGATGGCAATTCCTGTTTTCCTATTACCAATCCAGGTGTTTTGGTGTCTCCTGCTTGGAAAGACCTCAGTTACTGTTCCTGGAGGTGGGATTTCGGCCTCTCTGTGCTCCAGAGAACACTCACGAGCTCTTTTTGGAGCTTTTGGAGCTCTGTCTGGAGACTGTGAGCCAGCAGAGTCCATGTGGGAGGCAATCCCAGCCAGGGTTGCCTGGGACTGGGGGGAATGGATCACTCAGTGTATCAGGAAAAATGGCCAGAGCTGAGCCCCGGGGAAGGGTGACCACACAGGGTTTGAAGACACTTCCCAGACATGTCTGGAAAGATGCTTTGTGCCCAATATTTGTGGCTTTCAGTTGGAGATAAGGAGCACCAGTGGGACTGGGGAGGACTGGGCTGCAGGGAGTTGGATGCTGAAGCAGGTCTTTGAGCCCTGCCCAACCTGGTTTGAATTCAGCCTTCATGGCTTCAAGC
The DNA here is from genome assembly GCA_013396755.1 of Sclerurus mexicanus. NCBI lineage: Eukaryota > Metazoa > Chordata > Aves > Passeriformes > Furnariidae > Sclerurus > Sclerurus mexicanus. The sequence continues at coordinate 368,385 of VWZF01006190.1, read as the reverse complement.
CAGAGGTTGGGTTGGAAGCTCCAAGTGTGCTGAGCAGGCCAAAGAAGGCTTTCAGTTTGCTGGAAATGTCTTTAAATCCCAGATGGGCTCCAAACCCAATGGAATTTGGGGACTAATAAGGTTGTTTAAGGTGCTGGAATGTGTGGCTCTCAGAATCTGGAGCTGCCAGTGCTGTTTGGGCAGAAATCTGTATCCAAGTCTTTCAGGTCAAGCCAATGGGAAGGAGATATTAGATATTAGGAAAAGGTTCTTCCCCCAGAGCGTGGTGGGCCCTGACCAGGCTCCCCAGGGCAGTGGGCACGGCCCCAAGGCTGCCAGAGCTCCAGGAGGGTTTGGACAATGCTCTGAAGGACAGGGTGGGATTGTTGAGGAGTCTGTGTAGGACCAGGACTTGGATGGATGGTCCTTGTCGGTCCCTTCCATCTCAGGATGTTCTTTGATTCTGTGATTGAGATAGACTGAACAGATACATTAAAAAGGGGTAGAAAAAAGGGGATTTTTTTTTTCCCCAATGGAAATGGAAAGAGAGTTTGGTAGGTTTTGGGAAGAGCTGTTCTGGTGAGCTGTTGCAGGGCTGCATCTCCTCCCTGCTGACGTATGCACTGAGGAGCCTGTGCTTGGGGATGTGCAGCAGAGCCCTCAGAGCCTGGCTTTGCACGGTCAGCCCAGGGTCATTGGGCTTGACCTCCTGGCGTCCAGGATCTTGGTGCTTCTTCACACTTTAGCCTGGCATCAGGATTTTGACAGGTCAGAAGAGGCATTTGTAAGTCTGAGGAGTAGCTGAGGGAGCTGGGGGGGCTCAACCTGGAGAAAAGGAGGGTCAGGGGGGACCTTCTGGCTCTGCAACTCCCTGCCAGGAGCGGGGAGCTGGGGTGGGGGTCGGGCTCTGCTCCCAGGGAACAGGGACAGGAGGAGAGGGAACGGCCTCAGGCTGGGCCAGGGCAGGGGCAGGTGGGACATAGTTTCTTCACTAAAAGGACTGTCAGGCATTGGAAGGGACCTTTGGAGTGCCCAGCCTTGGAGGTGTCCATGACTGGACATGGCACTTGGTGCTCTGGGCTGGGGGACAAGGTGGGGTCAGTCACAGGTTGGACTCGAGGATCTCAGAGGTTTTTCCAACCTTAACATTGTTTTCCTTGAGTGTTTGGGCTTCAATAGCAGTGTGAGATGAGATGCTGATGCCCAGCGAGCTGCTCTGGCTGCAGACTTTTCCTCCAGGGTGACTCCAGGCTCTTGTACTGGAGGTGGGAATTGCTTTGATGGGAGCTGGTTGTGACTCCATCCCCCCTGCCCTCACAGCCCACTCAGACACGGCTCTCACTGGGTCTTCTTCTTGTGTTGCTTCTCGTAACTGGCTGGCCTTTGGAAGGGAAACAAGCTCAGGAATCCCTAACAGCAGGTTGGAGCAATCATTTTACTGACCATGCCAGTGAATTGTTACCACTCCTGCTTGCCTGGGGAGCTGCTGGTTTGTCATGTCACAAACTTTCCTGCAAGTACATGGAATTCATATTGACTTTTTTTTTAGTTTGGATCTGAAACATCTGATGGGACAATTTCATTGATGGGGGAACAGGGAAATGTTTGGAAGGGAAGGAACAGAAAGGTTTTACATGGGCATCGAGGTTTTAGCTGTGCATGAACTTTTAGTCGGGCTGCAAAAATCTCGCTGCATTTGAATCATGTAATTATTTTAGCCTGGAATTGCATTTAACATGCTTCACTCCTGTGTTTACTCTGAAATGACACCATGAATCCTGTCCTGCTTTGTCCCAGTGAAAGAGCTGGACTCCAGTGGACAACGTTCCCAGGAGAGCTGCGATTGCCAGGGAGTTACTCCTTGTGATGTCTCCTGCAGCAGCAGAGCCCTGATGCAGATTTGGCTGTTGAGCTGTGTCTGTGCCACAACAACTCACCCACCCAGCCCTACCAGCACAGCTGTTCTCTGTCAGTCTGGCCTTGGGAAGGGCTTTGCCAGAGATCCGGGCGCAACGCTGGGCAGTGCTTTGTTTGCCAGGCGAGGTGTTGACGTAGGGTCCAATAAATGGAGTTGTTGGGAGAGCTGAAGATAATGTTTGCCTTGAAAAATCCATAGCTGTGAAGAAACAGCCACATCTGCAGCTGAGGCAAGTGAGAGTGAGTGCCCTGCTGTCACCTGAGCCACCCACCCTGGGTGTCACCGTGTGGGATCCAGGTGAGCCGGGCAGGGGAGTGAGTGACCAACCTAAGAGGACTACGGCTTAGCTGACATGGTGCTGTTTGGTCTAAGGTTGGATCATCCTGGAGGTCTTTTCCTGTGATTTTATGATGTGTATCAAGCAGGTTTCTGGAGGAGGGCTTTGGCCTTCGTTAGCCACTGGAAGTAGCCATGGCTTCTCTTTGGAGCTTTGACATCACTTGTGACCCTTCTCTCCTCTCTGCCTCCTTCTCCTCCCTCTTCCTCCAGGGTTTAATGCCATGGCTGCAGATGAAAGCGCTACGGAAAAGCAAGTGGGGGAACCAAAAATGGCCGTAGACGGTGAAACCAATGGTTCCTGCGAGCACAGCGAAGCTGGAGGGCACCCAAACCCAGCGAAAACCACTCAGGACAACACGAAAGTGAGCCAGCAGGACTCTAGTGCTAAATTAAATAGGATAGCAGAGAACGGCATTTCGGAGCGGGATGGCGAGCCTGGGAAGCCAAACCATCTGAAAGCAAATGACTTCACACAGACTTCTGTCACAGGGAGCAATGGATATATCCTAACCAAGCAGATGGCACAGGAGCAGCCTCTAAGGACTACCAGCACCTTTGCTTCCCTCACCGGCCATGCTGCAAAAACCCTGCCTGGAGGAGCGGGCAAGGGCAGGACTGTGGGCTCCTTTGCCCAGCTCCAAGCCACGATGCCCAGCAAGCTCGGGGAGGGCAGTAAGGACATGGATGCTAAAAAAGGCCCTGCTGCTAATGCTGAAGTCAAGGTCCACAGAGCACGGAAGACAATGCCTAAACCCACCCCGAGCCTGGTAATGTATCTGCTCTCGGCTTTCTCTGGGTGTGTGAGGGATGTGTCATTCAGAGGTGGCCCGCTGAATGGATTGCTTTTTTTAAATATATATATTATTAATACATACATTTATTTTTATTTTTCTCTTCCCACAGACAGACATGTCAAAATGTAGTCACATTGCCACAATCAGCTCCTGTCCCCAGTGTGTTTCTAAATATATAATTGATCAATTGCCTTCTCCAGCAGATCTATGTGAGACACTAAATGGCCTTTCTCTCATGGCTCTCTTGCTCGTTGTCTGCTGACATCCAGAGCTGCCTGTGAAACAAATTAGATTTCTTCTAAGGTTGACCCAAAGGAAATTAAGCATACCATGTAAACTTGGGGCCTCTCCTAATCTTAGAAGCTGTCAAGAAGCTGATCTGTTAGGCAGCTTGATTGCATAGCTGTAGGAATCATTAAGGGCTAAAGCAGATGATGTTTTCTCTCTGTGTTGCCTGCAGTAATGCAGCTTGTGGGGAAACGTTCACTCCACGATCCTTAGGGGTCGATTTGCCACCACTTCATAAAACAGAGCTCTGCCTTTTCCTTAGAAGGCAAAAGGAGATGCCATTTGATGTGCTCATGTTATGGAGGGGCGAAGAAATGGGCCTTGTCATGAGATGAGTTTGGGTCTTTAAGTTAGTTTTTGGCTGTTTGCCAGAGGCAGGGAATACATCCTGGAATGGGCAGATCTCCATGACAAGCAGTTGGTCTTCATCCCTTTATATTTAACTCCAGTGAGCTGGATCCTTTGTTGTGCTGTGTCTGATGATGGAGGGAGACCAACCTTTAGGCCAAGGAAGGGATTGCCAGCCCTGCTTGGCAATGGGAGTGACTCCCAGGGATGCATGGGAGCTGCTGCAGCTTCCCAAGGGTGGGTGTGATGGATGGCTCAGAGGATCCAACAAATCCAGTGTGATCCTCACATGTCCCCGTGTGCTGCAGCGCAGCAGTGGAGCGGTGTGAAGGGCTCAGAGCTCTGAGCTGTTGATCTGGAGCAGGGGCAGAGAGAGGAAAAAGGAGAAAGGAGGGGTGGCATCTCGCCAGCCCCAGATGGGGAAAGGTGCCCTTGGCTGTGGCACCACCTGTGCCTCCAGGAGCAGGTGGGAGTCCAAAGAGCACACCAAGGCAACAAACCTGTGGGCACCCAGCCTTGATAGCAGGGCAGGAGCCACCCGTGCCTGCCTTGATTTCCCAACCAGTCTCCCAAACCACTTCCCCTCTGTCTTCTTTTGAATTCTCTGCTCTGCAGCCCCGCTGTGTTCAAGGAGAGGAAGCCCAGAGTGCCATAGTGAGGAAAAGCTGCCGTCAGGCTGGGTCTTACCCGAAGAAGGCTTTGTAGCCCCAATTCCCTCAGAGCTTTCCTCCAGCAGCCTGTTGGGCACTGAAATTAGGCTGGGAAAACCCCCAGACCCTGGTGGAATTCCCCAGGGAGCGATCCCGTGGGGCTGAGCAGTTGAAAGAGGCAATTCCCTTCTAAAAGACGGCTGCCAGGTTAGGAGGGAGTGTTTTCCTCATTCATATTTTATGACACATCAAAAGAATATTTGTATTCAACCCTTGGGCTTTCAGGTCTGTCTCTTGGAAGTGGCGTGTGGTGTTTGGGAGCACTTGGAGAGCCAGGATGTGACTCCCTGGGAAGGTGCTGCTGATCCTTATTTGCTCACATGGTAAAAGTGGCTTCAAAAACCAAAGCCTGCACTTGTTGGGCTGCTCTAGAGAGTATATAGCCAGTCCTCAGCTCCTCTGGCCACTTGCCTTGGGCTTAAAATAGGGAGAGAAGCAACATTCCCAGGAAGGGTGGTGAGAAGAGGCTGTTCCCATGTTCTTTGCTCGAGCCTCTGCAGTTGAATGCGAACCCAAGATTTGATCTCAGTTCTGCAAGACAATAAAACATCTGTTGTGTTCAGCCTTCCTGATAATTACTGCCTTATTTTTCCCCATTGTCTGTCGAATTTACGTGCTAGTTTCTTCTGAGTAGCAGAGTCCTTGCTAGTTGTCATTTTTCTGGCTTGATTATTTCTTTGTTGAGTTGCTTAGAAGAAACTCCTCAGCCCAGCAGTGCAGGAGCTTTTCCTGCACCAATCTCCTTTTCCCCTTCAAAACACCATGAAATCCTGTATCCCAGGAAATAAACTGTAGAAATCACCCAGGAGCTGATGTTACAGGACACAGCAGTTTTTATTGCTAGTATTTCTTAGAGCTTTGTTGTTTTCTTGGTTAGGCTGTTCTTGCAGAGCTGTGCTGCCCGGGAGAAGGAGGGGAGGAAGGTATTTTGTTGCCTGCAAAGTGTAAACATTTGTTCCCCCTGGCTCCTGCAGAAACCTACTGGGGCCAAAAAATTGTTTTCTGTAATGCAATAGCTGTCAGGGGACCTTGGTAGCCTTTTCCTGCACATGTGAAATGGTCTCTGAAAGGAAGAAAAGGGTTTTCTCACCAATGTAACCAGCTTTTTCTCTGTTTAGGAGTTGCTTCCTGAATTGGGATCGAAGCTGAATCTGAAACAGGTGACAATTTTAATTGATGTTGTCGCATGTTAAAGTGGTTTTTGAGCAGAGACCTCAGAAAAATCATTGGCAGCATCATTTCTGCTCCCCTTCTGACCAGAGCAGTAACACAAGTGTTGCACCTTTTGGAGGAATCTTTCTTTCTTTCCTAATCCATTTAAAACCCTGTTAAGAGCCCAGAAGTTTTCAGGGCACTGAAAGCAAGTGTGTGTGTGTGTGTGTGGTGTGCTTGGAGAAGGCCCCTCTCCTTGGAAACTCCAGTTTCTGAGTTTGACATTATTGAAACATGAGGGATAAAGGCTGATGAAGGTACTGAAAGCATCCCAGAGTTATCTTTGGAGAGAGGAGGAGCAGATGGCTGAATGGGGAATCCCAAGTTCTATTTCCATTTCTTGGTGACCATGAGGTTGCAGTTTGAGGTGTGTGTCTGTGGTGGTATTTTTTTATGCTGTGCAGAACACTGGGCTGGGGGAACTGAACTGTCAGAGGAAATAGAGCAAAAATCTTTTAAATGAATGTTTTGTCCTCATGCACAATGTGAGCCCAATTTCACCTGGGGAAGACAAACCCTGGGCAGGGAGGAGGAACTTGGATCAGGAGATGCTTTGCTTATGTTGGTGTTTGTACCAATATTCATCAAACCATACCTTTAAGCAGTGTTGCCACTGAGGATCCGATGCCAGAGCTGGGAATGCCCGCTCTCTGTGTGCACACAGGTCTGCTGGGAAGGGCTGGGTGTTCCATGGCAGTGCCCAGCAGCACTGCAGGGCTCTGCTGCCCTGGCCTGGGCTTGCTCTGTGGGAGCTCCTGGCCTAAGAACACCTTGTGCTCATCTCCTGGGGCCAGGCAGGTGACAGCTGGAGGATTGCAGGTGTCTGGGATGGCTCAGCAAGCTCAGACCCTCCAGTATGCAGAGAACTTAAAATAAAATGGGGATAATAATGGGGATGTTGTGTCCTTGGGGGAGAGTAAATAAAAAGCACAGGGTGTAGTGAAACAGAGCTCTGTGTCTGGTGGCAAGGGCTCTGCCAGCTTGTCTGAACCCAGAAGGTCCATCAAGGACCCTCTCCAGGGAGATGTCTGGGTGTGCATGGGCGGATTGGAAGTGTGAAGTCCATGTGTGTGAACTTGGCCATGGCTAAATATCACAGAATCACAGAATGTGCTGAGCTGGAAAGGCCCACCAGGCCCATCCAGTCCATCTCCTGGCCCTGCACAGACACCCCAACAATCCCACCCTGTGCCCCAGAGCATCATCCAAACCCTCCTGGAGCTCTGGCAGCCTTGGGGCCGTGCCCACTGCCCTGGGGAGCCTGGGCAGTGCCCACCACCCTCTGGGGGAAGAACCTTTCCCCGAGATCCCACCTGACCCTGCCCTGGCACAGCTCCAGCCATTCCCTGGGTGCTGTCCCTGGTCCCACAGAGCAGAGATTGGAGCTGCAGACCCTGGTGAGATCTGATCTCAGTCTCTTCTCCTCCAGCTGAACAAACCCAGTGCCCTCAGCCACTCCTTGTATGGCCCCTCCAGACCCTGCAGCATCTTCCCTGGTGGAACATCTTCAGCAGTGACAAGGCCATAGCTGCCACTGCACTGCTTATCCAGAGGGAGGTGGCCAGTGAAGGTGCTGTGCAGTGCCTTTAATTTCATCCTTAACTGGTTGTGCTGGTGCTGCCGAGGCAGCTGCACTGGCTGAAGGTGCTGCCCCAGCTGCCAACCACAGCCCACAGAAATAACCGTCCTGGCCCCCAGCAGATCTATTTCTGTCAGGAGCCTTGTTGTCACAGCTGGTCTGAGCTCCCCTCTTTCGTTTTGACTGGTTTGTGGCACTCCCTTCCCCTGGAGCTGCTCCATCTAGGAGGGCACAGGGATGAGAGCCCACACCCCTGAGTGCTCTGGTCCAGAAAACCACTGAATGCAGGTTTGTAGGAGCATCCACACTTAAGCTCAGCCTGCCTGGCAGCCTAAACTGCTATGATTTTACACAGATAAGTGACTGCACTCAAATCAGTGTAATTGTAACCAAGTCACAATGGAATCCCTCCTCTAAAGGGCACGTGTTGATCAGCAGATTAAAGGTGGATCAGCCTTGCAGTGTGTCTGATCTACATTAGGACCAAAGCCTTGCAGGTTTCTGTCTTTTGCTCCAAGGTAAGGCTTGGTCAGGAGCCTGAAATTCAGTAGTGAAAAATATAATCCTGCAGCAGCAAAGGGAGAAGAGCACCACTACAGCTCCTGCGGGCACTGTCATTTGCTTGTGATCAATTTTTTATAGCAGACTGATATTTCTTGCTTAAATACCATTCACCAGTTGTTAGAGGCAGATCCCCCTGGGAGCTGCTGCTTCGTGTTCTTCAAAGGCAGCGCCTCGGTACAAATCCCATTCCCCTCTGGATGGAGGGAGCAGAGCTGCTGCCTGGCAGCTGCTCTGTTACCTGGTGGCAGTGCTGGTTGGTTTAGTCCTCTGGCCAGTTGGCTTTGGTTTGCAGCTCGTACTGTGCTGGAGATGAAAGTCCTTCAAAGAAGAGAAGTAAGAAAGAAAGTGTGTCTAAGCTTGGGGTGGTTTTAGGCATTGAGAGCGTCAGTCTTCCAGCAGAGCTCTCCAGAGCTGCCCTGCTCCAGGCAGGGCCAGGAGGACCTGGGCCTGTGTCCTTGCACCAGCACTAGCGTGGAGTTCTGCTCTGGTTCCCCTTCCAGCTGGCTGGATTTGCTCATGGAAAGGCCCCCTAATTGCTGGGCTGTGGGGAGAATGCCGTGTGTGGTCTGTCAAACCCACCCGAGGGTTAATTGGAAGTGTTGGTTCTGCATTTTGGCTTTCAGGAAAAAAGCAAACCTGAGGATATTCTATCTTTTGCCATTTTTAGTAACTTCTCCCTGCTGCTCTAGGGGACTTCCGTGCCAATAATAGAAATGTGGTCAGTCCCATTAAAGTGTAGAAAGCACTTGAGTTTAATATCTGTAAACACATAAAATACTGTGTTCTTGCCCTAACCTAAGCAGTTTTCTTGACTGTTTCTCCCAGTGGTGTTGGACATAGGGGTTGGTCCCATTTTTGCTGTTTCCAGACACAAGCACTGCTATAAATGTTGGAATATCTGTCCAGCCTCTTCACTTTTCCTCGCAATGCCCAACATGAAACAGTGACATTGCAGCCTTTTGCATGGGATCAGCTGATACCACATGGGAAGCTGCAAGAAGTGAAGATTGTAGCAATGCAGTTTCTTTTTCTTGCTCATTTTCAGTCCTTTCTTGGCCTCTAATAGCCCACACGTGGGGGTTGGGACAACATGTGAGCACAGGGAGCTCAAACTGGATGTTCCTCTGCATGGAAGTCTCCTCTCTGTACTTCTCTGTGTGTGGCTGGTAAATAGAATTGGAGAGAAAAGAAGACAAGCGTGGCTGTTTTGGACATAATGCACAACAGTGGGGTTTGTTTAGGGTCAGGAATGGTGCTGCTCACCTCTGATTTAGCTGTTTGCAGTGGGGCCCGTGGAGGTGTTGCTTCAAAGCACTCTTGAATGTTTGCTGGTGTGAGTGAAGGAGGATGAACTTCGTCCGGTTTCTGAGTATAGGAATCTGCTCGGTCAAAAATGAGTTACAAAACTCCAAGGATGTGTTTGCTCACTGGTGTCCTTAGCAGGTCAGTCCCTGCCCAACAGCTCACCCAAAGCCACGCTGGCTTTTCCAACATGGTCACTTCTGGTGCAGGTCCCAGCGTTGCTGGTCTGACATTTTCCACCTTTAGGACTCTGGATCTCCAGGGAAGGAAGCAGGAACACATTGGGTGGGTAGATGCTGAGTAGCAGTCGTAGCAAACCTCTCTGGGAATTCTTGTTCTTTAGCATGGCTGCATATGCCTCCAAGTGATAATGCAGATCTCACAAGACTTAATTTGATTTTAAAAAACCTGTTTTACCAAAATTGCCATGAAAAGAGTCACGTTTAGCAGATGTCATGCAGCCTATTGAAGATTTTAAATTTATGTCCGTGTTGTAATTACAGGGGGAGAGAAAAACCCCAAGCTAATAACATACTACTTCTTAATTTAAAAATTGGATTATAATCTTCCCAGCAGTCTGGCATGGTTTGAATGTGAATTCCTTGTGTTTGGGAATAGCAACACCTTTTATCAGTTGCAGGAATCTACATGCAAAGGACACAAAATGCTTGCCTTGTGTACACTTGTTGCAGACATCTCTGTGTCAGATGTGTCTCTCCCAAGCTCATTTTTCTAATTTTAAGTTAGATATGGAAAGCCTTGGCTGTTCCAGGGGACTTGGGAATTCTCAGCATAATCCTGTAGCCAAGAATTACTGTTAACCTTTAGATCTATAAACTAAGGACTTTTAAGGGGTATAAATAGTATTGTTGAGACTATTCTTGGCATGCTGTGCCCAGCACTCCTGTCGAACATTTTTAAGGGGTAGAACAACTGGGAGCAGACTCAGGAGTGATCCAGTGTCCAGAAAATGAACCTATGGGCACTTAATTTGCTCATTCTATTAAACTTATTGAAGAGAAAGTTTAGGAGAAAAAAAAAAGTTGGTCGTAGTCCATAAGTATCTCTTGGGAGTGAGAGTTTCTGATGAGACAGGGCTTTTTAATTTAGTTGAAAAAGCATAATGCATTTAATTATTTGGCAGTGAGAGCAATTAAGCATTGGAACAACATATCAAAGGATTTGGTAGATTTGTCATCTTTGAAATTGTTAATCCAAGACTAGATGCCCTTTTAGAAAAGCTGTGGCAATTCAGCCATAAGTTATGGGCTTGATGCAGGAATCATTGGCCCTTTGACGGCCTTTTTATGTGGGTCACTTCTGATCATCCTTACAGCTTTGCCGGCCCTGGCCCTGGGCACGTGGCAGAGCCATAATTAGGAGAATCAGCCTCTTCCCTGTTTGTTCCCAAGGTCACATTGCTTGAAAGCAGTGCCTGAGAGTGCCTGGCTGAACCTGGGCTTGACACAGGGGTTTTATTGCCTCCCGCTTTTTATTCCGTCCTTGCTCTCGCCTGGATTGCTCCTCCTGTTCTGCTGTTTCTGCTGCTGCTGCACAAGTCCCATAAGAAGTTTTTTCCCGCAAGTGGAACAGCGTTAAAATCAGAGAATCCCAGACTGGTTTGAGTTGGAAGAGACCTTAAAGCTCACCTTCTTTCACCCCCTTCCACTAGCCCCCTGTCCAACCTGGCCTTGGACACTTCCAGGGATCCAGGGGCAGCCACAGCATCTCTGGGCACCCTGTGCCGGGGCCTGCCCACCCTGAATTAAGTATTAGGATTTTCTTCCTAATATCTAATTTAAAGCCACTCTTCTTCAGTTTGAAGCCATTCCCCCTTGTCCTGTCACTCTGTGCCCTTGGAAAGTCTCCCTCCATCCTTCCTGGCTCCCTTCAGGTGCTGGGAGGCCACATTGAGGTCCCCCTGAAGCTTCTCCAATCCCAGTTTTCTCTGCCTTTCCTTGTAGTCTGCTCTGGGTTTGCTGGAGCAACTCTGCCAAACCTGGATCATCTGTGGAATAAATCTGAGGGCAAATCCAGTGTCAAATGTCGCAGTAGAGGCAGCTTTTACCCCTCTCCCTGTTCACCCTGTGGGAGGGAGGCACAAACAGCCTCTTTCTTTCTTGTGCTTCCACTTGTTGCTTTTTCTCAGCAGATGCCTGATGGATTGGCTGGGATAGGAAAGTGTTTTCCTGAACTGCACCAAGAGGCCTTGCACTGACCTTGACTTTCCTTTGCCACACTTGGTGCAAAAGGCACAGCAATAAAAGCAGCATTAATACCAAGCCCCGGCTGTTTAAAGAATAAATACGGATGGAAAAGGGAAACACAAACACAGGCCTGGCATCTTGGTCTGAGGCTTTTAGGGTACATAAAATGGAGTCAGGCAGTCTTTCAGGAAGGGGATTTTTCCCTAAATTAGAGGAGAAAACACTGAAGAGACCTGAAAAGCTGAGAAATTACATGGTTTAGTGGTGCACTTGGCAGTGCTGGGTTAATGGTTGGACTTGGGTGATCTTAAAGGCCTTTTCCAAGCTAAATGGTTCTCTGTGGAGCTGTGGGAATCCTGCTTGCATGACCAGAGTGCAGGGTGAGACTTTGCATTGAGCACAAAGTGGAGCTGGAGCTGCCTCGGTGCCTGGGAGGGGCTGAGGAGCAACTACAGAATTCCCCTTGTTTGCAGGAGGAGCTTGTAGCCTGCCTGGGATTTGGGATTGCAGCAGCTGCAGTGGCAGGGCCTGCTTTAAAGGTGTCTGCAGATGCACCTGCAAAGTCAAGGGAAGGGCTTCTTTGCCTGTATTTTATGTGCTGGGCTACAGGTGGGAGCCTTTGGTGGGGCTTGATGGTGCCAAATGCTGTCCAAAAGGAAGGATCCCTTCCCCTTCCTTTCTGCTCTCCCAAAATAGCTCTGCGAGGCTGTTCCTGTGCATGCTTGGTGTGGCAGGGGTGTGTTCCAGGTGCATCTGTTGCATTGCTTTGTCTTCTCCAGAGCCACAGTGTCTGCTCCTTGTCATTCCCTGCCCCTCTGCAAGGTCACTTGTCACCTGCACAGCCTTCAGCCTGTGAGGGAGTCGCTTCAGCCAGGCTGGGAGTGTTTAGGCAAAGGGCAAGGATGTGCTGGAGGAGGGAGTGTGTGTTTCTGCTGTGAATGTGTGCTCCTGCCTTCAAGGGAAAGGGATTATGGTTGAGAGAGAGGAATTAAATGAATTTTCTAAATTTTAAAAATGACTTACTTAATGCAGAGGCTCAGTTTAACTGCGTTTGGTTTTCCAGCATGCAAGTAAAGACCCCAAAGATGGGAGAGACAGCAGAGATCAGAAGGAATCCAAGGAGAAGGAGTTTGAGAACATGCTGGACTTTGTGAAGCCGTTGTCATTGCCCTCTCTCCCGGGCCTTCACCAGTCACTACCTCAGAACCAGAGCTATGTGGCCACCACGAAGTCGCAGACAGGTAACAAAGAGGGAGCTGCAATCCTCAGCAGCACCCGCCTCCAAACCTGTGTGTGTGTGGAGTGGCAGATGAGGAGGTTAACAAAAAAACCCCCTGTTAGCACCTTTTCCCCACTCAGTCTCCTCCGGGGTTGCCTTTCCTGCTGGCATCAGTGGTGCTGCTGCCACAGAGCTTGTCTGTCAGTTGTCTCAACTACTCACTCTCTGTAAGTGCCCTGCGAGTGTGACACTTGTGTCCCCAGACTCCCTGCTCCTCCCCTTGGCTGTTGGACAGGGGATATTCCTGCAGTCCCTGTTGAAGTCCCCTCCCAAGTGAAGGCAGCACTTCCCATGCAGTCCTTCCTGCCCCTCCCTGTGTCCTGGGGTGCAGGTCCCTCCTGGACAGGCAGGTGAGCTCTGTCAGGCACCTCTGCCAAAAGCTTTGGTCAGAGAAGACACTTTGATCCCGAATTCCTGTGTGATATTCTGAAGAAGGTTCTGTCCATTCTGAAGGACTTTGAATATCACCACAACTGCTTACCAAGAACTACAGCCTTATAAATAAAATCAGTTCGGTCCACAGAATGTCTTTGAGAGGTCTCTTCACAGGTTTGTGGTGAAATTTTATCACTGTGAGAGAGGAAGAAATGCTTTCAAGGAACAGGCTGTGCAACTGCAAGCAATAACCCTGGGGTTGAAGCTCTTAAAAGAGCCTGCACCAAGCATCCTTCTGCTGTCTATCCACCAAAGACAGCATCAGGCAGGGAGGTGTGATGTCTGATTTGATTACAAGGCCAAGAGGGAGACTTAACAAATTAATACCCAATCAAAGTAGTGAAAGGAATCAAACAAACTTGTGCAATAGGTGTGAATGAGGTTAAATGACAAACAGCTCTTTATTTAAGGTACCTTTTCCCTGTGTGTTCTTCAGTGATTGTCCCAATGCTTTTGTTGTCAGTCAGTATTATTGGCCTTGCAATATCTATTTGAGCAAGTTGGATGCGATTCAGCCTCCTACGCCATCAGCAGCACTGCCAAACACAGGCTAATTTAGGGATCTGGTGCTGCGTGTGCTGATGGAGGGGCCAGAAGGAGTGTGGAGAGGATACTCAGAATTTGGGTGGTTTGCAGCACTGGCAGGGAGCTGTTTGTGTGTTTGCACAAACGTGTTTGTCTTCTTTTGGTTGACTTGTAAATAAATCAGCTGGAGTGGGAAGCCTTTTCCTCATATCGTGCCCTCAAGTGTGATTTCATAGAATCCCAGACTAGTTTGGGTTGGAAGGGACCTCAAAGTTCATGCAGTCCCACCCCTGCCATGGGCAGGGACACCTTCCACCAGCCCAGGTTGCTCAGAGCTGAGCTCCTTCCAGCCTGGCCTGGGACACTTCCAGGGATGGGGCAGCCACAGCTTCTCTGGGCACCCTGTGCCAGGGCCTGCCCACCCTCCCAGGGAAGGTTTCCTTCCCAATATCCCACCTAACACTGCCCTCTGTCAGTGGGAAGCCATTCCCCTTGTCCTGTTGTTCCAGACCCTTGTCCAGTACAACCCCTACTCCCTATCCCTTCTTCTCATTCCTCAGCAAACTTTGGGTCTCTCCTGCTTCTCTTTTCCAGCTGCTGCAGTATCTCGGAAGAAAAAACGGAGAATGGGAACCTATAGCCTGGTTCCCAAGAAAAAGACCAAAGTGTTAAAACAGAGAACAATGATTGAGATGTTTAAGAGCATAACTCATTCCTCTGCAGGTGCCAAGGTAAGGACAGAGCTGAGCCCACTGGACATGTTTGTTGTCACACACACGTCCCTTGTCTTGGCACACCAACTCCACTCAGAGGTGCAGGGATGTGATGGCTTGTTGAGATCAACATCTTCCCTTCCAAATCTACATCTTCTCTTTGGCAGCAGCTTCCTGCCTATAGCAGCCTTGCTGCTTTGGAGGTGGCATTGTGAGAGTGGCTGTTCAGATACCAGCTCTTAAAAAAACCTTTTCCAGTGAATGTTCCCCTTCTGTCCTGTGAATCCTGGAGAGATTTCAAGTATGCCCCAGTGGTAACCTTGTTGTTTCAGTGTCCTCAAGGTCTGGTGTTGCTGCTTGAAGCTCTTCAGCAAAACACTTTGTTACTTACAAAAGGTTTAGACACCAACTCACTCCTGATCAAATTCTGCTTTTGCTGCAACCCATGCCCTGAAGTTTTGGTCTTAGAATTCAAGGAGAACAGTTCAAGGCCTTCATGAAGCACTATGGAAATCCTGGTGTTACGTAATTTCCCTTTCCATTGCCTAGAAACCTTCCTGCACCCTTGGTGGAGCTGCCCTGCCATGTTTGATTCAGGCCCTGCTGCCCCTAATGCCTCATACAACCACGTGAGTCTGGGATGACTCCTCGTGGCTCTTCTGTCCCCAGGTCCAACAGGGTTAGGTGACACATGGCAGGCTCCAGGCTGGGCTTTGCTGGCAGCACTGAGGAACTCTGGAGGGACACAGAGCCAGCTTTCCCCTGGCAACTCTGGAGCTCTCAGCACAGAGGAGGTCTGGGATGGATCCAGCTGCTCTGTCCCAGGAACTGATGTTGTCTTTGTGGCTCCCCTGGCACAACTTTCAGAGTGACAAGGACCTGGGTGATGCCAGCCCTCATGTGAACGGGGAAAGCATAGATGTGGACTCTGAAGAGGAGGACTCTGATGAGCTGGAGGAGGAGGATGATCACGGAGCAGAACAGGCAGCCGTGTTCCCTACGGATGATAACAGGACCTCTAAGGACAGCGCATCCGATGCAGACAACACCAGGAAGGTAATTCCCATGGCCTGGGCAGGACCTGAGGAGTGGGATGGGACACTGCTGGGACACCTGGGGTGGGAGTGGCTTGAGTTGAGGCAATTTCTAGGGGGATTTTTTCACCTGCAAGAGGACAGAAAGCTCAGCAGTGGTCCTGAGGCTCTTTGGTGACCATTTCCTGCTTCCCACTGCACCTGTGAGGGTCTCCCCACCTACCCTCCAGTTCCAGCCCTACACTCTGCAGAACCCCCCCCATATTTAGTCCTGGGTTCACTGAACTGACAAGAGACATCTTCCCAATCTTGCTGGTGACAGGCTGGGAAAGCACCAAAATTGATTTAGTTCCTTTTTGCCCCAAATCATTATACAGAGTATAGACACAAGGCTGGTTTGGATTATCAAGGAAGTTACAATTTGGTTGGAAAACTTTATTCTGGAGCCAGGTTTTCTTTCTCCCCCTATACCATCCCCATCAATGTTCCATGATGTGACTGGAACACACTGAGCTCCAGCCTTGGAGCTCCTGTCCTGTTAGTGCATATGCAGGCTGGGGCTCGGTGGGGGCACAGCAGGATGATGGGGATGCCCCAATTGATGGGTGGTGGGGAATGCCCTGCTGGGTGCTGGGCACAGCAGGATGGTGGGGGATGCCCTGATGGGTGCTGGGCACAGCAGGATGGTGGGGGATGCCCTGATGGGTGGGGGGCACAGCAGGATGGTGAGGATGCCCTGATTGATGGGTAGGGGGCACAGCAGGATGGTGGAGGATGCCCTGCTTGGTGCTGGGCACAGCAGGTTGGTGGGGATGCCCTGCTTTGAGAGACCCAACCCGACAGACTCGTTCTGTTCTTGTGCAAATGGTGGTTGCAGATTGATGATGGCGAGTCTGAGGAGGAACAAGAGTCTGTAGAGTCTGGGGAGGAGGAGGAGGATGGAGATGAGTCTGACTTGGTAAGTTGGGCTGCTAAATGTCTTTCATCCTGTGACCTGTTGATAATAATTTCCCCTTTGCACTGCTGCCAGAAGGAGAGAGAGCAAAGCCCTGCAGTTTCAGGTCTCCTTGACAAAACTCTCTGAAACCACCTACACACAGAGTATTGTTTTCCACAAGGTGCTTAACCCTGATCTGTGGTACAATTAATTGCTTTCTGATGCTAACTAATAGACTTTTGTTGTTTTCAACAAGGTGTTGACTGCTTTTTAATCATTTGAATGTGGGTGGAAGTATTTAAGGGTGCTTGAATTCTTCAGATACACAGTTGGCAAGTGGTAGGAACCAGCAGCGCTTTCTTACCAACCTGAAGCTCTGTAGGGATTTTTGGAGCTCAGGTGGAGTTGTTCCCAAATCCATTGGTCCCGCCCCCAGCCTAAATTCACAGTGATCTGACATCCACTTCATGTTCCAGATGAGCAGCTCTTACCAGGAAGACTTACTAATAGCACACAGACAGACAGACAGACAGACACTCTCCCTGGGAGGTTGGTTGTGCAGGGCCAGGTCAAGACTTTCAGCTGCTGCTTGGGATTTCTGGTTTTTGTTTTTAGATGGTTGGTGAAGAGAACCTGATGATTTTCTTTATTTAAATTGTTGTTCATTGATTGTCTCTGTCCCCCACCCTCCCTTTTACTTAAAAATTGTGCTCCCTTTCCACAGCCTCTCAAGTTGAGGAGCCAGCATTTAAGGCACCCCAACTCTTCAGTCACCTTGAGAAAATTCTTGGCTTCATTTTCTTGATGTTTTGAGCTGAAGGTAGAACCATAATTACAAAATACACCAAGTGAATTGTTGAAGCTCTTGAGGGTCTCGTTCCTTGTGTTCTTGGCACCCCAGGAGCCAGAGAGGACTGAGCAGCAGGGGCTGTGGCTCTGGCACTTTCTTTGGCTAGCTGAGGCCAGTCTGTAGCATTGGCCCCAACCAAGGCTTGAGTTTGTTCTCAGTCCAAACTCCCAAGTCCTATCTCCCCATCCTAGGTGGTGGTTTGTGCTCTGGTGAGTCAATCAGCTCCCCAGGCAGGGACTGGCTCTAACATAAACCTCTCCCCCATGAGCTGGGTGATGCAGTGGGGGTAAAGGGGATGGTTGCTGGGGCAGCATTTCTGTCTTCCCTCACTGTGAGAACAGGGCATGGCGTAGCTCCCTGTGAAGGCAGGGCCTGATCCAGCTGCTGTTGGTGGTAGCAGGAGGTTTTTCCTAGGCTTTGTGGGAGCTGGATGAGCATCAGGAGCTGATGTTTCAGTCTGAACATGAATTTTATGGTGGATGCCTTGAAGGCTGCCTGAGAGGGTTGTGGTGCCTCATTGCCCATTCTGATGTTGACTTTGAACCCCCGCCCCAGACAACTGGATTTTTTTAACCAACCCCCCAACTCTGTTTGGATTCATACATGTGGCCGAGTATTTGCTGCATGATTAGTCTGTGCTACCCTGACTCAGGGAGGGGACTGCTCTACTCCTGGAGGATTCAGTTCCCCTGGGTCCATCCCAAACCTGTCAGGCTCTTCAGGTGCAAGGCAAGGGTTTCTTTTTTCAGCATTTTCTAGCACGACTGTGAAGCAATGTGAACATTTTAGTTTGAGAACCCCACTGCCAAAGCTCAGGGAGCGTTTGGACAACACTCTAAGGAACATGGTGGGATTCTTGGAGCTGCCCTGTGCAGGGCCTGGAGTTGGATTTTGCTTATCCTTGTGGGTCCCTTCCAACTCAGGAGATGGTGTGATTCTCTGATTCTACAGTTTTTTGGGGAAGCCAGAAGTGTGTGTGTGCTGCAGCCTCGCAGCGCTGCGCAGAAACGCTTGGCTACCCTGGCGAGGAGCGTGGTGTCAGGGCCTCCATGGAAGAGAGTGCAGCCTGCACTGCTGCAGTGACAGGAAATACACCCACACGTGTGCCTGGGTTTCCTTTTTGGGGCTATAAAGGCATCTGAGCACCCCTTGCTTTCAAACCCTTGGTCCTTAAAGGCTGCTCGAGCTGCACAAAGGCTCTTCCCTCCCCCTGCACAAAGGCTCTTCCCCACGGCCACAAGGAGCTGCTGGGACACTGGTGCCAACATGCCTGACATGCACGTGGCCTCTCTGGTTATTCAGAGCTCCGAGTCCAGTGTCAAGAAGAAGCTGCTGAAGAGGAAAGGGAAGACGGACAGTCCATGGCTGAAACCCACCCGCAAGAGGAGACGGAGGAATAAAAAGAAACAAGCCAGTGTGTTAGGTAATTAATTGTGTTTTGTTCCTCAGCTACACCCAAATCAGCCTTCCAGGTGGAGGGGGAAGGAGCTGAGGCCTGGGAGTCTGCAGAGCTCCCTCTCCCCTCCTGAGCTTGGGCTGTGTGATAAACCAGGGTGTGAAGTTGCCTCTCACTGGCAGTGGCTGTTGGGGTCACTTTAACAGCAGAGCACACATGAGGTGACTTTGTCCTTGGCATGCTGGAGGAATAATCTTTTGTTCATGAGCTGCCTTTATTCTCAAATATCTAAAAAAAGACCTTTGTGGAGGAAGATGGACCTTTTATATGGGCCTGGGCTGACAGGACAAGAGGGAATGGTTTTGAACTGACAGAGGGCAGGGTTCAATGGGATATTAGGAAGAATTTATTTACTCAGAGGGTGGGCAGGTCCTGGCACAGGTTGCCCAGAGAAGCTGTGGCTGCCCCATCCCTGGAAGTGTCCAAGGGCAGCTTAGATGGCGCTTGGAGCAACCTGGGTTAGTGGAACATGTTAGAGGGTTTGGAAGGGGATGATCTTTAAGGTCCCTTCCAACCCAAACCAGCGTGTGATTCTGTAATTCTGTGACTCATGTCCATGGGGACTCCTGTCCCATGAGCTTGGGGAGCATGTTTAGATGCAGAAGGAAAAGAAAGGACCACCAATTCTGTTCCAATCCTTTCCTCTGTATGTTTGTGCAGCTGAATGAAATGTGCGGGTTGGCTTTGCTCATTCTGAAAGCACCACTGTGTTTGCAGTGAGCTGCCTCTGGCCCATTTCAAGTGTAGGGGTCACTCAGGTTGTCACTCTTGTTTGTCCTGAGTTACCCAGCACTCAAAAGAAGGTTTCAGTGGCCTCAGCCATGGTGGCAACGACATGGGTGAAATAAAGTGCATGATCTCTGAAGTGCAGCTGTGCCTTCAGCCTCTCTACTAAGGTTTGACACATCCACTGCCACCCAAGGGTTTGTTCCTCCAGGCTTGCTGATTCAATGCACACAGGCCATTTTTGTATCAGCAGGTCTGTGGCTCCTTCTGAGCTGCTTGACCATGTTTCAGCCTCTGGTCTCTGCCTGGGGTCTCAGTCATCTGGCATGCTCCTCTTCCTCCCAAAATGAAGTAGGGACCGTTGCTCCCTTTCACAGCAATCAGTGAATTCTTCATTTCAGATTCAGGCTGGTTTTCTGCCCTTTCAGTAAAGGTGGCAGCTGGTCTTCCAGGGTGACCACACTCTCTTGGCCAACCTGGAGTGGGAGAAGCAAACTGGGGTAGAAAACCAAGCGAANGGCTGGGTCTGGCTTTGGGACTGGGTCTAAGTCTGGTTTTGGGGCTGGGCCCAGCTTTGGGGTCGAGTCTGGCTTTGGGGTCGAGTCTGGCTTTGGGATCGAGTTTGGCTTTGGGATCGAGTCTGGCTTTGGGGCTGGGTCTGGCTGTGGGGCTGGGTTTGGTTTTGGGGCTGGGTCTGGCTTTGGGGCTGGGGATAGGTCTGGCTTTGGGGCCAGGTTTGGGTCTGGCTTTGGGNCCAACCCAAACCAGCGTGTGATTCTGTAATTCTGTGACTCATGTCCATGGGGACTCCTGTCCCATGAGCTTGGGGAGCATGTTTAGATGCAGAAGGAAAAGAAAGGACCACCAATTCTGTTCCAATCCTTTCCTCTGTATGTTTGTGCAGCTGAATGAAATGTGCGGGTTGGCTTTGCTCATTCTGAAAGCACCACTGTGTTTGCAGTGAGCTGCCTCTGGCCCATTTCAAGTGTAGGGGTCACTCAGGTTGTCACTCTTGTTTGTCCTGAGTTACCCAGCACTCAAAAGAAGGTTTCAGTGGCCTCAGCCATGGTGGCAACGACATGGGTGAAATAAAGTGCATGATCTCTGAAGTGCAGCTGTGCCTTCAGCCTCTCTACTAAGGTTTGACACATCCACTGCCACCCAAGGGTTTGTTCCTCCAGGCTTGCTGATTCAATGCACACAGGCCATTTTTGTATCAGCAGGTTTGTGGCTCCTTCTGAGCTGCTTGACCATGTTTCAGCCTCTGGTCTCTGCCTGGGGTCTCAGTCATCTGGCATGCTCCTCTTCCTCCCAAAATGAAGTAGGGACCGTTGCTCCCTTTCACAGCAATCAGTGAATTCTTCATTTCAGATTCAGGCTGGTTTTCTGCCCTTTCAGTAAAGGTGGCAGCTGGTCTTCCAGGGTGACCACACTCTCTTGGCCAACCTGGAGTGGGAGAAGCAAACTGGGGTAGAAAACCAAGCGAAAGGGGTGTGAGGTGATTGAGAACTCCCACTCAGTCTCCAAGTGGCCCCCGCACAATCTCTTCCCAGCAGCAGCTTTGTTCACTTAGAGCCAGAACTTGGCTTTTATGTGTTTCCCCTCCCATTAAGCCGAGTGTCACCTGTCTCACCCTCTTCCCGAGGTGCACGAGGGGCTGGTTGGCTCTGCCTGGCTGGAATGTTGTCCCTGAGCCCTGTGCAGCAGGTGGGAGGCAGGGGGATGCTCTGAGCCCTGTTCATCCCTTCCATGTGTTGTAGCAGCTCGTGCTGTACAGCAGCAGGCAGAGGTGCCCTGTGGAGGCAGAACTTGTCTCATTTATTCTCTTTTCTGGTTGTTACCTGCCTGAGAGGAGGTGGAAGCTCTGTCTGACCAGCCGGGGAAGGGAACCCACTGTGCAGATGTTGTGTTTCCTTCATCTCTTGTGGTTCCCATGAGGATCCTGCCCAGAGCCTGGTCCAGCCATGGCCTGGCACCCCTCGGGGTGGGTGGTGCTGGGGGGGTTTGTGTCAATCTGCCTGTTCCCATCCAGGTGCCGAAGCCTATAAAGCATCACTGGGTGGCCGGGAGGGCCCCAGCCAGGAGAACAGCATGGAGTACATGGAGGTGTCCCTGGATTCCCTGGACCTCCGGGTGAAGGGCATCCTGTCCTCGCCCACGGCAGGTGAGTGCTGGTTTGGGGTT
>VWZF01006190.1:335202-345304 GCA_013396755.1 Sclerurus mexicanus | reverse complement strand
ATTGGTAGTGGCTGGGATGGGGATGGTGATAGAGATGGGTCTGGGTTAGCAATGGGGCTAGGATGGGGATTGCATTGGGATGGGGATGAGGATAGGGATGGAGCTGGAATGGGGATGAGACTGAGGATAAGGGATAGGGCTGAGGATGGAGCTGGGGCTGGGATGCAGATGAGGGTAAGGATAGGGATGTGGTTGGGTTGGGCCTGGGGTGGAATGAGGATATTGTTGGGGTCCCAGTTCCAATAGGGCACACTGGCTCAGGAATATACCCTTAAAGGGGTCCAAGGAACTGGCCCAGCCCTCCTGTCCCTTTGGGCAGCTCCCCTCCATTCCCTGAAGTGTGCTAATTCAGCATCCCCCCAGATCCCTATCCCTGTTCCCCAGGAATCACTTGTTCAGCCCTGGCAAGAGGAGGGATTGGTGCTGGGCCCTGGGTGCTCAGCCCCAGCTGCTCTTCCCAGTGCTGAACTTGCCTGAGCTCCGGCACCTCCTGCCTGGGCTGGATCTGCCCGTCTGTCCCTCTCAAAGCTTGTCTGGCTCCTTTGATAGAGGCACATCAAAGAGCGGGTGGGAGCGTTCCCCACCAAGGGAGGGTCAGGATGGAGGAGGATGCTTTCACCACAGCCTCTGGATGTCAAACAGATTAGGGAAGTGACAGCTCACAAGGCAAGGAATGAGCTTTGTGATTTGTGCTCCCAGAAAAAGCTCTTAAACCTTTAAGATCTTGACAGGATTTTACAGGAAAACTGCGAGGACTTTCCCCGTGCTTGCATGTCTTGAAATATCCCTTTGCTGGGCTTGGGCTTGCAACTTGATGGCTAAAGGAAATTCCTGAGGAGATGAAAGGGGCTTGTGCTTGGCTGAGGAGGTCAGAGCTGTGGGCAGGGGGCTGTGGGGGAGAATATTGCCATTGCCAGGGCAATTAAAGAGGAATGTCCCCCAGGAGTGGAGTTAATCTTCAAAACTTTGCAGCAAAATAACTCTCCTTTCTAAAGCTTAAAAACCAGCAGCACAATTCCTTCTTGCTGCGAGCCAATCCTGTAGCAGTGTGCAGGGAAAGCTTGGGATGCTCCAGGGTGAACCAGCCCAAAGGATTTGCTTCTGTGCTGCAAACGTGGCAAAGAGATGTTTCGGGGTAGGGTCAGAACAGGACTGTGGGGCTCGAATCAACCTCCTGTCACTAGGCCAGTGTTTTGCAATCATGGCTAACCCAGTGATTGATTTGGACCCAGAGGAGCCACAAGAATATTCCTGCTGTGTCCCCATACCTGGAAGTGACCCCCCTCCAAAGTCATTATCCACCTTTTCATGGGTCTGTAAATGGTCAACAGCTGAGAGAAAGAGATGAGGAAGAGGCAAGAACATTGGAGCATCTTGCTGCTTTCTTTTCCCTGGTTTGTTCTCTTTCCAAAATAAACAATTCTTGGTTGACTGAGACCAAATAGTCCCAGGAATTTTGTTTTCCCATCTGTGTAATAGGCCTCTGCAAATAGAAGTTTGTGCTTTCCTGATCTTCTCTATTTATCACTCCACTGACTATTCAAATTTCCAACTCTGGGTGGTTTCTTACAAATTTTCTGGTGGCAGGGCACAGTTTGGTGGGGCAGGTGGGGAGGAGAGACGGGCTGAGAGAAATCTGTACCTCCTCTTTGCTTTGCCCGCTTGAGGTTTTCTCAGGGTTTTTCTCAAGTTCTTAACTTGCTGCTCTTGATGTCAGCACAGTTAGCTGCAGTGTGGCTGGACTTGAAAAAGTGCAGGAGACTTTTGCAAACTCCAATTGGTGTAAAAAAAGGATCTTTTTTGCAGGATTTAGGTAATGCCTTGAGAGCATTTCAGGACATGGAATGGGAAGATGTCACAGTACATGGGTGGTGCTGATGGACTCCATCCTTTCTCCTGAGAGAGGATTTGAGTTGATTTACTGGTCTTTTGTACTCCAGGTCTTTCCAATGGTCCTGAAGCAATGGAAGTAGATGGTCTGCAGGAAGTTCCCCTCTGTAGCTGTCGAATGGAAACCCCCAAAAGCAGAGAGATCACCACGTTAGCCAACAACCAGTGCATGGCCACGGAGAGTGTGGATAATGAGGTAGGAGCCTGTCTTTTAGCTTCTCCCAGCCTTTTCTGCTGAGGACAGAGACATAAAGAATGAAAAGCTGTGCCAGGGACATGTGCTGGGACATGCAGGGGCTCTGTGCCTGCCAGACTGGGACCCACTGGTGTGGGAAGGGCAGGGCAAACATCTCACTTGCTCAGCCGAGGGCTCCAGCACTGTGTGCATGTCCCACCGTCGGGATGAAGCCATGGGGAAGGGAGGAGGTGGTGTGTCTGCAGTGGGAGAGGCTCTGGGTGGGTCTCTCCTGCTTGTCCCAGCCTGTGTGGCTGGATCTTGTTGGTGTAACAGACACGCTTGAGGCCAAGAGGGCTAAAATACAATGACATGCACCCAAGTGGGAAAATGCAATCAGGGGAAGCCTGGAGCTGGTTTCCCTTGATTATGAAGGAGCTCATACAAACCTTTCCATAGGCAGGTCTGGAGTTTCGGGAACTTGGCATGTGCTCTGCTGCCCCAGCCTTCCCCTCTCCTCCTCCCCTAAGAGGCTTCTCTTCCAAAGCTTCCCATGTCCTATTTGTGGCCTTCCAGTACCTGAAGGGAGCCCACAAAGAGAGATGGAGAGGGAATTTTTACAAGAGGAGGCAGTGACAGGACAAGGGGGAATGGCTTCCCACTGCCAGAGGGCAGAGTTAGATGGGATATTGGGAAAGAATTCTTCCCTGTGAGGGTGGGCAAGCCCTGGCACAGGTTGCCCAGAGGAGCTGTGGCTGCCCCATCCCTGGAAGTGTCCAAGGCCAGTTTGGATGGAGCTTGGAGCAACCTGGGCTAGTGGAAGGTGTCCCTGCCCATGGCAAGGAGTGGAACTGGATGAGCTTTAAAGTCCCTTCCCACCCAAATCATTCTTTGATTCGATGTTCTGGCAACTCTGCGCAGCCCCAGGTCTGACTGATGACTGCACTCAATGCCTTTTTGTCATCAGAGCTGAGCTAGTTGGGCTCTGCTGGTTCCAGAAGCGTGGAATTAAGTGGTAAAGTGACTCCATTCCACAGTCTGGGAAGTGAAACTGCAGGTCAGGAATGCACTCAGTGGATCCTCCTTTTACTGGGAGACACTTGGGTTCCTTTTCGGCTTCAGCTGAGCTGCTGTCTCCCTGCAGCACTCTGATACTCACTGGTAGTAGGACAAGGAGTGGGAATATCCCTAGTTCTCCTCCAGGATCCCAGGAGAAGGGTGGATGGAGGGAGAAATGGATAATCAGATTTGCAGCCCAGCTCTGCTTGTCTTAGTTCGTGCTGGTACCTGTAGAGAGAGGAATTTCCAAAGAGTGGCAAAACTGAGATTAAAGAGAGAAGGCCCTGGGAGACTTCTCAGAGAGAGGGGGGACCCCAGGGTTTCTAAATAAACACAAGGGATATGAAAGAGTTCCTGCTCGTGTCTACGGTGGGTTGACAGTTCTGTCCCTGGATAAATCAGAGGGAGGAATAGCAAAGGCCATGCTTTATGTTGGATTCTTTTTCATAATGGGATAAATGACTCATAGATGTTATAAGAATATTATATGTGTGAATAGTGACTTCTCCAGACTGTCATGTCCTTGGAGAGTGTTATAAATAGTTATGAGCACCCTGCTGCACTCTCTAATGGTTGGAAAACAGCAATTAATCATGTCAAACTTTTTTCAGGGTTTCTAACAAATAATATAGTGTGACATAATAGTCTTCTTCACACAGATAGTGCAGATTTTCACGTTAATCAGGTTTCCTCAGCTCAGTAAAATTCCTCCTCAGTAAAAGATCCATGGTCCCCTCCTGCCACCCCTGCAGCCCCCAGGGTTGGGGTGGTCACAGGGGTCAGTCCAGGTGTCACAATCACTGGGACAATTGGCAGCTGGAGTTTGGGAAAGCTGAATCAGAGATGCTGGGGTGAATGATGAGCCTAGGTTAAAATCCACTGTCTTTTCCCACAGGGGTGTTGCTTCTGCAGGAGAAGTGGAATTTTAAAGTAATTAGAGAAAAAGTCTAGTTTTGTGGAGAAAAAGCAGCAAATCAAACCTGAGCTAGAGCAGAGGGACAGTTTGGGGATGATGAGCAGGCACCAAGTCCCTGACTGACTCTGCTCATGGTGACAGCACACAGTAAACTGTTCACCTTCCCTTTGGGAAGCAGCCTTTATATTCCTAATTTATAAATGTCCTTTGTCAGGCGTTTGGGGAAAGCAAGATTATTACCAAGAGGAACTTGAAACAGACCCCGAACAGCATCACGTCATGCTGGCGGGTGGCATCCGGGATGTGCCAGTGGGGTGTCTGCAGGAGTGAGGCAGCAGGAGGCAGTGCTGATCCCACTGATGCAGCAGAGCCAGGAACACTGGCTGGGAACAGGGAACCCCAAATACGGAACCTGCTGCCGTTAACAGAACAACGTGGGGCACACGAAGGCATGGAGTGATAGGAAGGTGGGAATGGCTTTCAGGGCAGGGATATTGGGAAGGAATCCTTCCCTGTGAGGGTGGGCAGGCCCTGGCACAGGGTGCCCAGAGAAGCTGTGGCTGCCCCTGGATCCCTGGAAGTGTCCAAGGCCAGGTTGGATGGGGCTTGGAGCAACCTGGGCTGGTGGAAGGTGTCCCTGCCCATGGCAGGGGGTGGAATGGGATGATCTTTGAGGTCCCTTCCAACCCAAACCATCATGTGATTCTGATTTTTCAGCCCAGAGCTCTCCGCTGGTGAAATCCTTTGGAAAACATGCTCCAAATGTGCCTCTAGCTGAGCTCTCATGAAAGCCTGGCTCCTCATCCCTGTGGTCTGGGCAGGGGCCAGTGCTGGAACCAGTACAAACGATAAACTTTGCTGGCAACGAGGAGCACATATTTTTCCCTTTATCTTCCCGTGACTTCTGCTTTTGAGCAGTGACGAGATTTAGTGCGTACGGTCTCGTTCTCCTGGTCACTCACACACGCTCTTCCTGGCCAAAGGAGAGTGTGTGCTGTGTGAGTCAGGCCCCTGGGACTGCCCCTTCTGCTGCTGCTTGGCTGTTGCCTATCTCCAGTTATGATTTTTTTTTTCCCCCTTGCAAGGCACAAGCGACTCGGGGTCCCACGTGCATGTTAGTTAGTAAATGATGCCTCCCTTCCTGTGAGAGCAGCTCTCCCAGCTTCCTGCTGCACTGCTAATGCTGTCTGGCACACATCTGAACTCCTGTGGAAAAGCCAGGGCTCCTCAAGGCAGCGTGCAAGATCTTCCTCCTCACAAGCGCAGAGAGTGTTTTGGTCTCCAGTAATTTCATTTCCTTTAATTTCTCCTGTTCCAGCTGGGCCGATGCACAAACAGTGTGGTTAAGTATGAACTGATGCGCCCGTCTAACAAAGTCCAGCTTTTGGTGCTGTGTGAGGACCATAGAGGGAGGATGGTGAAACACCAGTGTTGCCCTGGCTGTGGATACTTTTGCACTGCAGTAAGTCCGTGCTCTCAATCTAGGGAAGGGGGTGCCTGTCGCAGGAGCTGAAAGCTGAAGGTGGAGATGGTACCTAAAAGGGTTTACTGACTTCCTGGCATCAGCTCCACCTCGGTTCCACGGCACATCAGAAGGTGTTTTCAGTAGGAATGTGTGTGAGGGTAGCTGAAATTGTCACCTGGATCTTCCTGGACACCCCAAGGGGTGTTACTGAAGGGTTTTCACATGGTGGAAGTCTTGCCTTAGGAATTTCTTTGGAACAAGGGTTTGTTTTTTTTGTGTTCGCTGTGTAGATCAATCACATCAAAAAGTGTATTAGCTTGGTTTGTGGATGAATCTGTGTGACCTCTGTGTCCCCCTGCCTGCTCATGATGGTTTAGGTGGGGAACCTGAGTGATGGCACTGGACCAAGGCAGCGTTTGAGATCTCGATTAGATTAGATATTAGGAAGATAGATTAAATATTAGGGAAAACTCTTCCCTGTGTGTGGTGCGGCCCTGGCACAGGGTGCCCAGAGAAGCTGTGGCTGCCCCATCCCTGGGAGTGTCCAAGGCCAGGTTGGACGGGGCTTGGAGCAACCTGGGACAGTGGAAGGTGTCCCTGCCCATGGCAAGGTTTGGAATGGGATGGTCTTTGAGGTCCCTTCCAACCCAGACAGGTCTGTGATTCTGTGATGTCCTGCTGCTTCTTCCACCTCTGCCACCAAGGCTTTTGGTGGCCTTTGTGCAGTCCTTTAGTGGTCAGTGTCCTTGTTTCCCTGTTGGCAAAGCTGAAAAGCACCAACTGAGGCCTCCCAGAGTGAGGCTGAGGCTCAGTTGTCTGATGCTGGTGTTTTTCAGGATGACTCAAGGGAAGGTTCTGCAGTAGTGTCGAGCATTGTCGGAGCAAAGGGAGCCATCCTGGCTTTTCCTGCTGAGTCAAAGATCATTTAAAGGATGAAATCCTTAAAACCCTTAGAGGCATTTTGCAAAGCTGAAATAGAGTTAACCAGATTGCTTGGAAGGACTGTGAATTCAGGAGAAGAGTGGGTTTAGCTGGCCTTTCCTTGCACACTGGAATATCTCTCGGTGCCATGTCCTGGCCCACACAGGTGAACCTGGGAGTGTTGGTCTGTGCCATCCATCACTGCCCCAGAGCACAGCAGGGCTTCAGGTAGCACTGATACCACAGGGCAGGGAATTCTGGGCTCCCTGCAGCTCAGCTGGAAGGACTTTGTTGGAAAGGGAAAGCAATTTTAAGAGCAGTTGCCCAGTTTGTTGCATGAGCAGTCGGTCACCTTACTGGGGTTAAACAGCAGATGGGGCTGGTCCAGGCAGAGAAGTTGCATCTTTTGGGTTACACTGGGGTTGACAACTGATTGAATCAGATTCCTGTAGGTCCTTGAATGGTTTGTGTGCAGCTTTGTTAGGTAGTTCTAATGCTGGCTCAGCACACAGGTCTGGAGTTTCCTTTGGCAGTTTTGGGGGCGTCCTTACAGTGCACTGGCACTTCTAGAAACAGAAGCGAGAACTTCAAGCGTTTGAGGAAAGAGCTGGAAATTGGGACTTCCTGGTTCTCTTTCCCGAGCGCAATTCAAAATCTTGCTTTGCAGTCCTTAACTGAGTGAGTTTTCCCCCTCCTCACCTTGGTTTTGTTCTCTTCTAAAGAAGTGGCAGTGCTTGCTTACTGTACTGGACGCAGCGGGGACAGGCGTGGTGGTGGCTGGAGCGTTGGAGCTCTGCGCATGGCGCTCGTGGACGGGGCGAGGTGCGGGCTGGCCGAGGGCTGAATTCCTTCTCTGGGGTTTTTGCAGGGCACTTTCATGGAGTGTCAGCCGGAGAGCAGCATCTCCCACCGTTTCCACAAGAACTGTGCCTCCCAGGTCAACGACACGAGCTACTGCCCGCACTGCGGGGAAGAGGCCTCCAAGGCCAAGGAGGTGACAATAGCGAAGGCTGACACGACCTCCACGGTGTCTCTGACCTACGAGCAGCAGAAACCGGCGGCTGTGGAGGGAAGGGCCGACACCACGACGGGGAGGTGAGCCCGGGAGCACGGGGGGAGCTCAAACCTCGTGCCAGAGCAGGCTTTGAATTCTTGTGCTGGTCCCGATAGGGCTTTCTGGTCCTGCTCTGGCAAGCCAAGCTCAGCTGCAGGAACGCTCAGGTTTTGCATCTCTTACTCTGCTGGAGGATTGCTCAGCAGCCACAGGGTGAGCTGGGGCAGAGGCTCTGGAGATGGGGGGGTTCAGGAGTTAAACCATTCCTTCCTCTTATTGTTAGGAATGGAGGAAGAGTGGAATTAGTTGATGTTGCCAGGTGTGCTAAGGGACAGGGACATTCCTGCAGTACCTGACTTGCACCAGTGAGCACAGGTGTAAAGAGGGGAGGAAAACAAAGAGGAAAACACAAATCAACAGAGCTCTGACTTCCCAGCCCATCTGGTCTTGTTCAGGTGGCTTTTAGAACTTGCCCCATGTTCCTGCTTTTCCTGTTGCACACAGTCCATCAGAATGTAGTCATTGCAGTTCCTTTCTGGGGCAAGTTCTTACCGAAAAGGCTTTAAAATATATTGGTTTGTGTTTCGATTTCAGTTACACTTATCTCTATTTAAAATGCATTTGCTTTCCTTCTTTGGCATAAGATACAGACTGTGTTGTATTTTTAATGGTTGTGCTTTGGCTGTCTCTCATTTTACCTCTTCAGTGGCACTGGGACACGGTTGTCAGAGGAAGACAAGCCAGAAAGTTCAGCTGCTGAGGGGTTTGACATGCCTGGGTCTTCAGTTTTTCCAAAGCCTACTGCTAGCCTGAGCCAGGGACCAGTTAAAGAAACTCTGGAAAGTGCCCTGATTGCCCTGGACTCTGAAAAGTAAGGAATAAAACCCACTGGGTCTCTCCAGTTCCCAGGGAAGTTGCTTAACCTAGAGAAAATGGGATTTAGCTGCTCTGGATTTTGATCCCACTTAGAGCTTCTTTTGTTCCATTCACTCATTTGTCACCCCCAACAGATTTGGGAGAACTGTTACAGCTCGAAATGTCTTACTTATTGATTTCTCTGGAGGATTTAGTGTTTCTCTGGCAGCTGTAACTGCTGGGAGTTCCTGTTCACAGTAGTGAGACCCACAATTTGTTTTTGAGTGGCACTGAGTAGATCTGGCCCTCACTGGATCAAGGCTGGCTGGGCTTGAAGCTGGAGGTTTTAAGACCTCCTTCTGGAGTCTTGTTGTTCTTCTGCTTTGCTGGTACTCTGGAGCTGTGTCATGGAATCACAAATGGTTTGTGTTGGAAGGGACCTTCAAGCTCATCTCATTCCACCCGCTGCCATGGGCAGGGACACCTTCCACTAGCCCAGGTGGCTCCAAGCCCTGTCCAACCTGGCCTTGGACACTTCCAGGGTTTGGGCAGCTACAGCTTCTCTGGGCACCCTGTGCCAAGGCCTGTCCACCCTCACAGCCTGGAATTCCTTCCCAGTATCCCATCTAACACTTGAAGCCATTCCCCTTTTCCTGTCCCTCCATCCCTTGTCCCAAGTCCCTCTCCAGCTCTCCTGGAGCCCCTTTAGGCTTTGGAATGGGCTCTCAGGTCTCCCTGGAGCCTTCTCTTCTCCAGGTGAACACCCCCAGCTCTCCCAGCCTGGCTCCAGAGCAGAGGGGCTCCAGCCCTTGGAGCATCTCCATGGCCTCCTCTGGATCCACTCCAGCAGCTCCGTGTCATCTGCTGTTGTTCCCCAGAACTGGAAGCAGCTCTGCAGGGGGGTCTCACCTGAGGGGGCAGAGGGGCAGAATCCCCCCCTCCCCTACTTCCCAGGCTGTGGGATGAGCCCAGGAGACCATAGGACAGACTTTGTCACGCCCTTGGGGTGGCAGTGAGGGGGTGACGTGCCTGGTGTGTTCACTGAGTGTTGACTCCTGCTCTTTTCCCTGCTCCTGCAGACCCAAGAAGCTGCGGTTCCATCCGAAGCAGTTGTACTTCTCTGCAAGGCAAGGGGAGCTGCAAAAGGTCCTGCTGATGTTGGGTAGGTGCCTCCTTCCCAGGACAGGGCCTGGCTGGCAGCACTCCCAGCTCCTGCCAGCGTCCAGTTCCCAGCATGGCCCCACGTCATATTCCCCAATACCCCTTGGGAGTGGAGTTGGAGGAGAAATCCACTTCTGCAAGTGATGTGTCATTGGAAAGGGCTTCCTCTGCTGTGAAATGTGGACTGTTCCCAGCTTGTTCCTGTATTTGAGCACAGTTTTCTCCAGAGGAGCTGGTTGTGTCCCCAGAATGACCTAAATGTCATTTTTCCATTCCAGCAGAACTTGCCCTCTCCATGCCATGGCATAGATGGGTATTTGCACCCAGTGGAGAGGTAAAAAGATGGGAGTCAGCTTAAGCTGAGACCGATCAGCAAGGGAGCGAAAAAGGAGAGCCTCCAGTACCTGGGGTTTGTTTTGGGGGTGCATCATTGTCTGTCACAAGATGACTTTGAGGTGCTGAGCTTGTTTTTACCAACAAATATCCCCAAGGGATCTCCCCCTTTGAAGGACACAATGTTTCCTCGGGATCATTTCATTTCCACTCCACTACTTTGCTGTACATTTTTGGACACTTCCTGTTCTTGTCATTTATCAGCTTCTTTTT
>VWZF01006190.1:309842-335190 GCA_013396755.1 Sclerurus mexicanus | reverse complement strand
ATTCGCTTTTTTTTTTTTTTTTTTTTTTTTTGTCTAGCAACTGTTTGCTCCATTGTTCCTGTCTTCAATAGCACAAAAATGTTATTCATTGATGTTTAACTACGGCCTCATCATACACAACATGTTATCATGCCCAGACATCTTTGTCTGCCTGTCAGCATCCTCTCTCAGTCTTTGCACAGCTGTGAGAATCTCTGGCCGGATCCCAAGCTTGTGTTAGCTGGAGAAGTTCCACGCATGTTGTAGCCCTGTGTTTGCAGGGATGCAAAAACAATCACTGATATTAATTGCAGTTAATACTGGTGAGACAAAAAGGCCAGGTAGCTCCAAGTCTTTATTTCCAACTTCTGGGTTGCTTTGAAAAAAGCAGTGTTTTTTTTGGTTTTATCCCTTTATAGTGTTGGTTTTGAGATGAATTGGGAGTCTGAGGGGCATGACCTGTGTAGACATTGTAATGCCTTAAAGGTCTTGAATTCCATGGTGTTTCTGAAGCTCTTGGTATGAGGGTTCACAAGAATGTCCTGAGCTGGAAGGGACCCACAAGGATCATCAGTCCAACCCTCAGCCCTGCACAGGACCATTCCCAAGAGTCTCTCCCTGTGCTCCAGAGCATCATCCAAACCCTCCTGGAGCTCTGGCAGCCTTGGGGCCGTGCCCACTGCCCTGGGGAGCCTGGGCAGTGCCCACCACCCTCTGGGGGAAGAACCTTCTCCTGAGATCCCACCTGACCCTGCCCTGACACAGCTCCAGCCCTTCCCTGGGTGCTGTTCCTGGTCCCACAGAGCAGAGATCAGTGCCTGCCTCTCTTCTTCCCCTCCCAGGCTTGTTGCATATCAAATGTCTGTGAGACTGCCCTGAGAGCTCTCTGGTTTAAATGCGTAGTGAGACATGAGGAGGGCTGAGGATGGGCTGAAAACCCAGCCTCTAAAAGCCTTGAGTTGAGATGTGATTCTCCTGTTACACTTTAATTTCTGAATCGTGGTTCAAAGTGTCTCTGCTCTGTTTTTCAGTGGATGGAATTGACCCTAATTTTAAAATGGAGCATCAGAGTAAGAGAACTCCTCTCCACGCTGCCGCCGAGTCTGGCCACGTGGACATCTGCCACATGCTGATTCAGGTCTGTCTCCACTTACATTCTTCTGTCCAAACAATTTGCTGTGGTTTCTGGTCTCCTGCCCCACGTGGCTGAAACCCACTTGGAAATCAGCACTGAAACGTCCCTCCTGTAAAAAACCTCCTGGCTCCCAGGGTTTGCTGAGGGAGGAGTGGTGGAGAGGAACGTGTGGGCTTGGAGGTCACCACTGGAGCTGCTCTTCCAGGCAAGGAGCACTGAAGCTTTGGTGCAGGGCACTGGGAGGCAGGTGGCAATCTGTGCCTGAGCACAGCCAGGGCAGTGCACTGCCAGATGTGCCAGTAGAGATTGACTTCACTGCCAGATGTGCAGCCCAAGCTGGCTGCTGTCAGACTGCAGGAGATCTCCAAGCTGCCTTCAAGTTGAGTTTTTGGACAAGGGCAGCAAGGCTCTGGAGCCTGGAAGCTCACAGATCCTGTCTTCCATTCCTTGGATAACTCCATCAGGATTTTCCTCTACAGAGTGAATGTTCCACATGTGGAAAGGAGGGAAGGAAAGATGCAAGTTTGATTTATTGCCTGAAGTTTGGATTCTAGTTGAGGGAAGATGGTCAAAGCCATAGGGATGCTGTCATTGAATGTGCTCCAAAATGATGTGAAGAATCAAAACAAGAATTAAAAAAGTTATAGTATTTCTTTTTTTGTACTGACATGAATGGTCTGGAGTGACTGGAAGCACATTTTGTTTACCCTGTGGGATTGGGAAACCTTAAAGGGCTTTCCAGAAAGCAGCAGTGCCGTGTCTGGCAGTGAAGGCAGTTTGGGGCCTACCTGGCTGCTCCCACTCGAGTTACTGCACGTGAAGACAACAGAATGAGCAAAAGGAGCAAAATCTGTGAGATATTACAAACATTTTCATTATCAGTAGTGCTGATAATTAAGTGCTTCATCTTCTTGTCTCTTGCCTGCAGCAGCAGAGGATTTGGCTGGGAATGGCCCCAGCTTGTTAAGCTTGAAATGCCTCTTCCCTGCTCTGTTTAAGTAGCTGTAGCTGTGTAAAAGGAGTCCAAACAAAGGAATTCAGTGGGAGGCACCTGGAAGCAACTCCTCGTGCCAGGTGAAGCTGAGTCAGTGTGTTGCCTCACACAGGCACACTGCATGGCCTGCCTGTGTGTCTGAGATATTCTGGGTTTAAGTTTTGGGGGCTTCCTGAGCTCAGCCCAAGAGCTAAAACAGGCAGGGTGCAGGACACAGCCGTGTTTTGGGAAGGAGCGAGGTTCTGGTTGTTGAGCTGACCATGTGCTCAGAGACCTCTGTGGAAATGGTGCTGTTCCTTTTAGAGGAAGAGTTAACCAAGCCCCAGGATGGTTCTTCCAGCTCCTGCTTCTGTTGCCATCAGCAGGTTGTTCCTACTGCTTGTGGCATTGGGAAGAGCTGGACAGTCACTTGTTCTAGTCTGAGCGCTGGACCAGAGAAAACAAAGCTGCTGAGAAAGGGAGGAGGCTTATTTTTTCAACTTGTTACACAAGCAATATCCAGAAAGTAGGAGTAGAAAAGCCCTTAATAACAGCAGTTATTTAATACCAGCTGTTGGTTTCCTTACAGTTACTGCCTGTGGAAGGCAGGAGAAAGGACAGGCAGCGTGTGCTGCTTCCCAAAGCATGTGAAGCTGCACTGCCTTCTTTCCTTGTTTTATTTCTCCTCCTTTTTACCCCCCTTGCTTAATATGGCTAAATTTTGGGGAAAATCTCTACTCCCACATCCTTCCTCTTCTAAGCAGCAGTGACTAAACTGTCCTTGCCTCTGCCTTGGCCTCCCAACAGGCTGGTGCCAACATTGACACCTGCTCCGAGGACCAGAGGACCCCGCTGATGGAAGCAGCAGAAAACAACCACCTGGAAACTGTGAAATACCTTATCAAGGCTGGAGCACTAGTAGATCCTAAGGTAGTTTAGTCCTTATCTTTTTCTCCTGAAGAAGCCTCTGTCCGTCGTTTCTTTCTTGGTAGGCTTGAAGTTCTGGGTGGAAGTGCACAAGGGGAACTGGGCTGCTTTGTCTTGGAGCAAAGGCTCATTTTAGTGCTGCAGAGCCCTGGCCATGAGCTGTTTGGGGCAAGTGCTGCCACTTGCTCCATTGGTTTGTGGCCCCAAATGCCAGGGGTATTTGATTTCGTATGAGCCCACTAAGTCTTGATGTCACAAATCCATTACAGTGAATTCCGTGGTTGATTTCAGAGTTTCCTTCTCTATAGACTCTAATGATGAGAATTTTGAGGTGATGCTTTAAAATGGGCTGGGAATTAGGTGCTTGCCAAGCCAGCAAAAAAGGCAGGAAGCTTTCCTTTCCAGAGGACTGATGTGTGGTTTTCTTGCAGTCACGCTGCAGTGGCAAAATTGAACCCCATTTTCAAACCCTACCCTTTAATTTAAACCAATACAATAAAATGCAGCTGTCTGTTTGCCTTTAGCATGCTCTGGTTGCTTTGCAATCTTGGAAAATATACAGATTGTTTATTAGTGCCATAAATCAGCATCTGTTTGAAGCACAGGAACCTTCCCCGTGTGCACTTTTTGTCACAACCTGCTGCTGTTGGCTGGTTTTGTGAAGGAACTGGCAGGATTGCACAAGGTGTCAGGTGCTGCCCACCCCAAAGGGATCCTTGAGAGTCTGGGAAGAGGGAAGGGGCAGGACAGGAAGGTGTGGATTCATGCTGGCCACTATCCCAAGTGTCTCAGAGCAGCCCTGACATCTCTCACCTGATTTATTCCCATGGAAAAGATGGGAATTTGTGCTTCTAAAGGTAAAGGGAAGGAAAAGAATTCTGAGCTTGCAGAACCAAATTAGAGGCCTGAGATCACATCTGAAGTCTAGACTAGTTTATTATGTTAATTAGTTTCTTGCACCAAATTAGTCATCCCTTTGAGAGCAGCAACATTGCAGTTTGGAACCAGCTCCAGCCGTTTCCTGGTGCGGGTGTTTGTGGAGCCCACCCAGCCCTGGCACTGCAGCAGAGGGGCTGCCGAGGGCATGGGTGGGCTGGGTGGGGGCTTCTCAGCCTCCAGGCTGATCCAGGTAACTGCTGATCCAGTTAACAAGGTGTAAAAGCCACATTCAAAACCTGAAGAAACTGTTAAGATCTGCCTGCTTGCCACAGGACTGAGGAGCTCTTGCCAATCCAAGGGGAAAGCTGTGGCATTATCCACATGGGACAGGCACTTACAGGGGTGTAGAAGCTCCTTCTGTTTCCCAAGAAGCCCACATGGTGCAATCCCTGGCCTGAGATGTCCCATCCTTGCTCAGAGAGTTGCTCTCTCACCCTGCACCATAAAGTCCATTCAGCTCCATCCCAAAACTCTCACCTCCAATGTTGCTACCAGGGAATTAACTGGAAGGAGTCATTTGGTTTTCAGCCTTTCATTTCCTCCTCCTTAGTTCCTGCTCTCTGGGCCTTGCTCTGTGCAAAGCTCTTGGGACATAAATGCCTGATAAGAATCAGGCTCCAGCCAGAGCTCTTTGGTGTAAGTGTGGGAGAGTCTCTCTCATGACTCACAGCCTGTCCATCTCCGCCAGACCCTGCACTCCCAGCTCCCAAAGGCATTTTCCCTTTCAGCCTTCAGGGTTGGTTTTTATCTCCTGTCTGGACAGATGGCTGTGGGGACCTGGTCTCTCCAGAGCCTCCCAGCCCTGTACCCTGCTGCCAGGGATAAGGCCTTGGGCTACAGGAAACAGGAAGAAGTGGAGCATTTCAAGTTCAGGCAAAGCTACTTTTTTGGTGTAAAGTGCAAATTTTGCCTCTGTAAGGGGCAAGTTTCTGACTCCCTTTGGCTCTCCAGCATGTGGAAAGGAGTAGGAAAAGGTCTGTTGGGGAAAGGGAGCATCCCTGCCAGGTTTTGGGGCTTCCCTGAGCTTTGCAAAGGCATTTCTTTGCACTCTCAGCCTCTTACTCTGCACCTCTGATCTTCGTGTGAAGCTCCTGAGCTCTGCTCAGTGCGGGCAGTGGCTCCTGCTCTCTCCCCTCCTGG
Organism: Sclerurus mexicanus; assembly: GCA_013396755.1. NCBI lineage: Eukaryota > Metazoa > Chordata > Aves > Passeriformes > Furnariidae > Sclerurus > Sclerurus mexicanus. The sequence continues at coordinate 330,097 of VWZF01006190.1, read as the reverse complement.
CAGAGGGCTGGAAGCTTTTGGAGTCCTCTGCTCCACCTGTGACCTTCTCTGGTGCTCCTGAGCATCACTGGTGTCACACAGACGTAGGAAACATTGGGGAGGGATGTCCCTGAATGCTTGTTCTGTGGTTGTGTGCCCAGGATGCGGAGGGCTCCACATGTCTGCACTTGGCAGCCAAGAAGGGGCACTACGATGTCGTTCAGTACCTGCTCTCCAACGGGAAGATGGATGTCAACTGCCAGGTGAGCTTTGCTGTGGGACAGTGGTCGCTCTGACACAGTCCTGCTGCTGGGGGACACCTCTCAAACGTTATAGGGTGACAATTCCATAGGCCTCCTGACTGCCAGGGAAGGGGATCCCCTCCACTGACCCCAGGGACACTTTCCTTCTGTGCCACTTGATTGGCAGCTTCTCCTTGACCCTGGGTTTGCTGGCAGAGCCCGTTGCTCAAGAGTGTCACTTCTGGTGAGGGTGGTGGGATGGTGGGTGTGCTGTGGGATGGGTTGAGCCTGGCACTTGCCATCATGGAGTTTATGCATTTCCATGGGGTGAGGCAGCACTGCATTGGAGTTCCCCATTCTTGCAGGTCCCTCAGGCTTCTCAGGGAGTTTTTATAAGAGCTTTTCCATAGGCTGGGTGTTTGTTGTGCCCTTTGGACACTCAGCTGTATCTGAACCACCTGGAGATCCATTGCCAGTGTGCTGAGCTGGAATAAACTCCAGCTGGCTGAGGTGTGTTGGTTCCAGTCACACCGGGCTCTGCAGGACCCTGAGGGACCTTCAACAGTGTAGATGGAAGGAGAATGATGGGAGACATGTGGGGAGGGCACGGGTCTTGGGCTGCCAAGGGGCTCGGGAAGGCAGCAGGAGCCTGTTTTGTGTGTGTGTGAGCCTTTCCTCCCTCCCCAGGATGACGGGGGCTGGACGCCGATGATCTGGGCCACGGAGTACAAGCACATCGAGCTGGTGAAGCTGCTGCTGGCCAAGGGCTCAGACATCAACATCCGTGACAACGTAAGGCTCTGCTGGAACCCATTCCAGAACCAACCACAGGCTCTGCTCACAAACCAAACACCCCCCAGGGGGCACATCTGGGGCTCAGAGCAGGGAGGAGCAGTCCTGCCTTGGTGCAGGCAGTGAGGGAACAGTGGCTGGTGGGAGAACTTTCCACCGTATCCTGGGAAGAAGTTTGCAAGCTGGCAAGATGTCCTTTGGCTCCAGCTCTTCTGTCACAGCCTGGGAGGATGCTGTATGGAATTCTCAGCCAGTGGTCAGCTCTGAGCCTCGCTGCTTCTCATCCACTGTGCTACCCCTTGCATGCTCCACCAGGCAGATCCCCTTCAGTGCAGACTTCCCAGCCCCAGTGAGCACTGGGCATGGATTTGGGGTGCCCTGTGTGCTTTTGAGGGACATAAGCTCCTACTTGTGTTTTCTGGATGGGCCGGGCAGACACTTTGCCAGCAAAATGTCACAAGCCTGGCTGTTCCAAGGCATCACTGGCACGAAGCCACTGATGTGGACAGAGCGTGTCCACTGGCAGCTCTGTGTGCTGGAGCTGGCTCTTGGCCTGCTCTTCACTTCCATCAATCCTGCTCCAGTGGGATGTACTCGGTCCTTGAGTCCCTGGGAGCTCTGTGGGCCCAGTGTCAGGCTGTGCCAACTGGTTTCACAGGGATTTCCAAGGAAATAGAGACGATACTAAGGAGATACTGTCTCCTTTTTCCCCAGGTTTCTTCAGGAGACTCATTTTATCAGCACAGCTCTTTTTTTTCCTTAATAATATGTTTCTCATTTTTTTCTTTGAGTCTAAGGTTATTGAAACCCCAGAGGTTTCAAGGCACTCTTGGGTGTGAACTGGGGTGTGAAGAGATGCCCCAGGCTCTGGCCTATGGATGTGAGATGGTTTGGTTAATGAAGGGTAACTGGGCTCACTGCCTTCTGCACAGAGCTCTTTCAGTGGAGTACTCACCCCTCCATCAGTTCATGCTTTAGCATGCCTCATTTCCTTGTCCAGTGCTTTTCTAATCCAAGGGATATAAGCAGATAGTTTGTATTTCTCTCCCTAAATGCCTCATTTGGTGTCTTGGGTGCTGACTGGGGAAGGTGTTGGCATGTTTGGCTCATGGGGCTCAGAGAAGCTCCGGCTGTTCTTGAGGAGTTGCTGTCCCAGTTTGAAAGCTCCTTCTTGACAGGAGTCTCCATTTTCTTGGTAGCTCAGTGTCATCTGGAAGCGTCCAAGTGTCCAAGGCCAGGTTGGACAGGGCTTGGAGCAACCTGGCCTGGTGGAAGGTGTCCCTGCTCATGGCAGGGGGTGGAGTGAGATGAGCTTTAAGGTCCCTTCCAACCCAAACCAGCCAGTGACTCTGTGATTCTCCGGTTTAACCCCAGCCAGCAGCCAGGCTCCTCACAGCTGCTCATTCACTCCCTCACCAGTGGGACTGGGGGGAGAATTCGAAAGAGAAAAGATGAAAAATTCCTGGGTTGAGATAAAGACAGTTTTATAAGGAAAGCAAAACCCCCACACACAAGCAAAGCAAAACAGGGAATTCATTCCCTGCTTCCCATGGGCAGCAGGGGTTCATCCATCTCCAGGAGAGCAGGGCCCCATCACATGTAAAGGTGACTTTGGGAAGGCAAATGCCATCTCTCAAAATGTCCCCTCTTCCTTCTTCTTCCCTCACTTTGTATCCTGAGCATGATGTCCTATGGTCTGGGATATCTCTTGGGTCATTTTGGGTCATCTGTCCTGGGCTGTGTCTCCTCCCAACCTCCCGTGCACCGCCAGCCCCCTGACCAACGTGGGGCAGAAGAGGCTCTGTGCAAGTGCTGCTCAGCAATAACAAAACCAGCTCTGTGTTATCGCCCCTGTGCTCAGCACAAATCCACAACACAGCCCCATTCCAGCCACTGGGAACAAACTTGGCTCTGCTCCAGCCAAAATCAGCACACTTTGATAGTTCTCAGGCAGGTCCAGATCCAATACTGTTCCTAAAAGCAGGAGTCAAGGCAAGAGGTGGCTTTTTGGCCTGTTGCATCACTGCAGAGCCTGGCTGCTGACTTTGAGCAAACCTGACTCACTTGATCTGTCACAGGAGCCTTTTGGCTACACACATTAATGATGAAAATCAAATCAACTCAGTCAACAAGTTACCTGAAAGGAAAGGAAGCTCTTATCAGCTGTGTATATCACATATCCATCCTGTCCCCTTCGCTGGTGTCTCCTGGTGGATGGTCAGTAAGGGACAATGTCACATGTGCCGGGAAACATCAGGCTCTGGAACAAATGCCTGGTAGGTAGGGGCTGGTGCGAGGCAGAGCGGTGAGTCCAGGGCTCTGTAACCTGTCTGAGCAGCAGCACGTGGGTGCAATCCACAGGATGAATTTTTTCTGTAGTTTGTGATGTGATTTTTCGAGATGGTGCCATAATGGGAGGCAGGAGCCGCGTGGAAAACGGTCTCCCCGCTCCCTGGTGCAGCCAAGAACTCCCCATTTAAGGAAGGATCTTGAGTTAAGTGGTAATGACTAAAACATGTGCTTTGTTTTTGCTCTGAAAAGAAAAGAAAAGAGAGAGAGAAGTGGGGTGATCATTACTATCATTGCACTGTTGTAATCGATGTCTTTAGAGCTTGTCATGGGGATGGGTTCGATGTGTGCTGCAAATTGCACTGTAACAGAAAACAGAGTATCATTGCTTAAAATACCTCCATGAGAAAGATGAGTGTTCAGCTATTTCTAGTGCCGCTAGTGAGAGATGAGTGCATACAGTATTTAAGAGATGCCTGGAGTCAGATTGATTGCTTTCCCTGTGGCTCGTGCTTCTCTTTCCAGCACCTTCACATACCCTGTGTGCTCTTTTCCTCTTTAATTCTGTGCTGTGCTCTTGTTCTCTTTAATTCCGTAGCCCTGAGACACATCGTGCTAGCTTTGCTCTCTGTTTGGGCTGGGGAAGCTGAGCTTCCAGCCTTTTCCAGCATGTTTGTTCATGTCTGGCACCTCGCGTGGATTGATCCAGATTGGTTTGTGGCTCAGAGACAGACGAGTTGCCTGTGTGTGTGAGGAAGGTGACGGATGGCTGTGTGTGCAGCCTCCCCGTCCTTGGTGTGTGGAGGCAGATGGAGTGAGAACTCCCTCCTTGGCTGCTCGGAGGTGTTCCTGTCCACCCTGCCATTCCCAGCCAGCAGGAGCAATGTGGGCATGGAGACTGCAGGTGTAGAGCTAAGGAAGGTGACATCCCAAACCGCTGGGGCTTTCAGGCGCTGAGTAGCCTCTGCTGTGTGCTCTTTCCCTGCAGGAGGAGAACATTTGTTTGCACTGGGCTGCTTTTTCTGGCTGTGTGGACATAGCAGAGATCCTGCTGGCAGCCAAGTGTGACTTACACGCCGTGAACATCCACGGGGACTCGCCCCTGCACATCGCGGCCAGGGAGAACCGCTATGAGTGCGTGGTGTAAGTACAGCCCCAGCCCTGCCCCTGCCCACTCCTGTCCTCCTGGGCACTGCCTGGCAAGCTCAGGACAGCCTCTGGGATGCCCTTGGTGTTTAAACATGGGCCAGGGTTGGCATGGAGGGCGTGTTTCCCCATTGCCCTCCTCCCAGGGGCAGCGGGGCAGAGGTGCAGCTGCTGCCACAGTTGGGCACAAAATGTGGAGTGTTCCTGGAGTCTCGGGCACAGGGGCTGTGCTCAGCCTGGGCTTCCCACCAGGAGGGCATCAGGCTTCCTTCATTAAAGCTTTCTTTTCCCCCACAACTAGCGTGGCATGATATGGTAACAGGGCTTTTCCTTTGCTTCATCCCTGCTCTGAATAAAGCCACCATGTGTACTCACCAAAGGCTGGTGAGTATAAACAAGGGCTAAGTCCAGTGCCAGTTCCCTGTGGGGCTCTTCCATTTCCAGCCTACTCTTCCCACCCCATATCTTTCCCTGCCAGAGAGTTTCAAGCCTGTCTGAAGTTAGGCTGGTACCAGCAGGGTACCTGCCATGCCTGAAGCAGGGCGAGGTTGGCCCAGAGCTCTCATGAGTGCCTAGAGCTCCAGTCTGTGGCTTCTGCCAGCGCCTTCACCTAGAAGGATTCACTGAACCATGCTTAATAAAGAACACTCAGGTGATTATTCACTACCACAGATCTTCCTCGTCCCTTCAGGGCTGGCTGGAGGATGTGATTCAGCTCGTTTTCCCCTGGCACGCTTTCTCTTGGGGAATCCTGATCCTTCCTTGCTGTTTTGCAGTCTCTTTCTTTCCCGTGGCTCGGATGTCACTTTAAAGAATAAGGAGGGTGAGACTCCGCTCCAGTGCTCCAGCCTTAACTCTCAGGTCTGGGTGGCCCTACAGATGAACAAGACTCTCAGAGAATCATCCACTGAGAAGCCTGCCCAGATAGAGAAGGTGGTGAGCAGGTGAGAATAGGGCTGGCTTGGCTTGTGGGTCATGAAATTGAGCCCTTGCATGGGGAAGCTGAGAGCCTGGTTTAAGAAAGGCCTCCAAGTGCAGGATTAGTTTTTTGAACTGCCGTGAAAGTCAGTTTGAGCTTAGCAAGAATTAAGCACATGCTGATTCAGACCATGGTTTGTAAATTCGTCCCCCAAATGGAAATATTCACAAGCACAAAGGACAGTCTGTGAGGAAGGGTGGGAAAACATGAACTCTGAATTGCTTTTAGGCTTTGAGTGCTCAGTGCTCAAAGTCAATAATTCTGCCCCGGGATGGCACCTCAATGGCCCCTTGTTTGGGGGGCTATTTCCTGTGTGACAGTTCTTTCTCCCCCTGGCAGAGACATTGCCCGGGGATACGAGCGGATCCCGATTCCCTGTGTCAATTCTGTGGACAGCGAGCCCTGTCCCAGCAACTACAAATATGTGTCACAGAACTGTGTCACCTCCCCGATGGACATTGACAGGAACATCACTCATTTACAGGTGAGGGGCTCTGTGTCCCCCCGGGTTTGGTCCTGCTCTGGGATGTGCATTCAGAGATACAGCTCCTCAGAATGGGTTTGACATTCAAAATGGGAGTGTCTGGTCCTAATATTGCCATCAAATTCCTGCCAAGCCTGTATTCCTCACCTCCAGCTCTTGATTTAGGAGGTGGGATTCTGATTTTCTTCAGTTGTGAGGCTTAAGCTAAGCTCTGCGTTCATCTGTGTGCTGTAGCATCAGCCATCTGGTGCTGGCTGATGTGGCTCCCATTTATCCTTGTCCTCTGTTCTGAGTCTGGACACTCAGAGGTTTGTTGGGAGACCTTCCTCATGCTGCCTTCCTCCTGCCTGCAGCATCCAGGCCGAGGTCTCCTCTGTTATCCTGAAGCCCTGGAAGAGCTGGGTGATGAAAGAAGAGGTGGGGTGGGAGTGACCCCTGTCTGGGCACAGCCCTGAGGTGGCTGAAGGGAACCTCCCAAGCCCAGTCCCTGGTGTGCAGCAGCTGGTGGTGGGACTGTGTTGGCTTGGGGAAGCAGCCAGCTGGAGAGCCCGTGTGGGAAGCTGGAAGCAGCAGGGGAGGACTGAGGCAGCATGTTGTGTTGCATCATCTCCCAGCTCCGGTCCCTCCATGGAGCTCTCCTTGTCCTCAAGTGTGGAGAACAGTTCATAGGGCATGGAGGAGGATTGGTGGCAGGGGGACATCCTCTCCTGAGCAGTGGAGCTGGCTCAGGATGAGACCCTTCCCTGCAGCCAGGGTCCTCTGGCACTCACTGCACACAGAATAAATCATGGAGTGAAAGCGCCACTGGTTGTCCTTCTGGCTAAGGAGAAGGCCTTGACTTGTGGTTTCCTCCCTGACCCAGTGGCAGAGGTTGCTGTTTCAGCCGTGTGGGTGGTGTGGAGTTAACCCTTTGCTTCTCTTCCAGTATTGTGTCTGTATAGACGACTGCTCCTCCAGTAACTGCATGTGTGGCCAGCTCAGCATGCGCTGCTGGTATGACAAGGTGAGACACAGCTCCTCCTTCGGGGTCACGCCAGGGTTTGAGGGCTGAGCTTAGCCTAATTCAGGGCTTAGAATGGTACCTTTCCAACAGTTCCTCGCCCAACTCAACACCAGGTTGGATGGGACTTGGAGCAACCTGGTCTCCTGAAGGTGTCCCTGCCCATGGCAGGAGGGTGGAATGAGATGAGCTTTAAGGTCCCTTCCAGCCAAACCATTCTGTGATTCTATTTCTTCTTGAGTTAAAATGCTTTAAGTGCAGTCTCAGCTCCGAGACCTGTGTGATTGTACACAATGTGTTACTCTCCTGCCAGCTGAGCCATTAATGACACCCGTGTGATGGGGAGCATTTAAGAATCCATGCGTGAAATCAGCTTCCATTTCAGAGCAGCATGGCAAGGGCTGTAATATGCAAACAGCCGGAGGGGAGTAGAGAGAGTTTTTTTTTGCCTGCTTTTATTTGTTGTGATCCTTCTGGATGAAGGCAAAGTAAAGATGTTTTCACTGCCACATTGCCAGAGGCCAAGTTTGTTTTGGGTAAGTGTGTTCAAAACCCTCGTGGGAGGTTTTGAGGTTCATATTTGGGCAGGTGCTGCTCAGATCAGAAGTTCTGTGAACCTTTGCACGTGTCTCCCAGGGGGAATGTTGATTCTTTGCTTTGTAGCCATTTTATCTACATGTTAATTGGTGATTACATCTTTCAAGGCTTAAAAGCCAAATTTGTTAACGATGATAAATTGCATCTATCACTTCCTTAATCCTGGATGTTGATAAATAATTGAATAAACTTTTTTTGGGGAGTGTTATTTGGGAAGATAATGTGGTTCACAGAACTTGGGTGTACTGGCCTTGGACTCTGGAAGTTTAGGCTTTATTCCAGAGACAGACTAAGCATACACTTCTCCCCTCCAGCACTGCAAAGTGAGAGTGATGATGATGCTGCACAGCAGTTTTCTGCACAGCACTCTGAGATAACCTTTGGTGGTGCACAGGGGGGTGCCAGACAGCAGAAATCTAGACAGCCTCTTGCTGTTTGTCACCTGTGGGTGACAGGGGGGGATGTGCTGCTGTCAGGGAAGAGCAAAACCCCTGCAGGAGCTCAGGTCTGATGCTGCTATGGGGGAGGTGACTCCACCTTGGAGTTCTCTGGCCTGTTTTTGCACTTGGGGTATTTCTGCTCTTGTTTTTCTCGTTTGGAGGGGTCCCAGGAGCAGAGAACTAACCCAGTCTTGGATGCCTCTCCCCTCCAGGACGGCCGACTCCTGCCTGAGTTCAACATGGCCGAGCCCCCGCTGATCTTCGAGTGCAACCACGCGTGCTCCTGCTGGAGAACCTGCAGGAACAGGGTGGTGCAGAACGGGCTCAGGTGAGGAGGAGGATCCAAACACAGCTTGTCTTGGCAGGGCCAGCACCAGACTTGGGAGCTTTCTGGCTCTCTGATCTCAGCTCACCCACAGACACACAAAACCCAGCCCTTCCTGAGATAAGGCAGAAGTTGGGGCCACCACACAGTGGTTGTTCCTGTGTGCTGATGGTGGGAGTGAAGCAGCGGTGGATTGATGAGCTCAATTAATATCTCAATTAATATTTGCCAGTGTCACCATCAGGTGGGAACTGTGCTGTTCTTTCATCAGCCTGACTATAAAACATGCAAATGGCTTTTGGGTTTGCATGAGCAGCTCAGGTGTGATGTCTCAGGTGGAGGTCTGAGGAGAACATGAGAGCAACAGAACTGCAGAGCCTTCATTTAGAGGATCTTTTAAGTCAGCAGTCTAGATTAGAAGTACAGGCCAGTGTGCCTAAAGCTGGCTGCTTAAATTTTCCAAATTATTGGCATGAACTCCCCCTGAACTGGATACCTGAATACCTGTTTGCCTCGGTGCTGCAGGTTACACTGTTGGAATTTTGGTGCCTGGCTAAAAATGTCACTGTTTTGGACCTTGCCATGAAGAAGTTTGCCACTGCACCAAGTTCAAAGGAATCCCAGTGGAAAAAAAAAAAAAGACTTTTGCAATCTTTTTTTTGTGGTGCTGACAACACTCTTTTTGCAAGCTTTGTAGTTTCAATGACATTTTGCAATGTTAAAAATAAGTAAGGGAAAAGCTTGCTGTGTTTCCACAGAACTTCACCTCTCTCTGGTTCTCCCTGCCAAGCTCCCGAGCTCCGGTGCCTCCGTGGGTGTTCATTTAGGAGCTGTACAGCTAGAGCTGTTGCCTTGGGATTTTTTTTTTTTTTTGCCTTGCTGAAGGGTTTCTCTGAAAGATGGGAAGGGTTGGAAACCCAGCCACGAGCTGGGCAGAGCAGTGCCCCGTGTCCCTGGGGAGGCAGCAGGGGAGGCTCCTGCCCTGGGGCTGCAGCTGCCACAGGGGTGCTGCTGCTCCACTTTCACTGCTGCCTTTATCAGATGTGCTCCACATCACTTCCACTCGGCAGAGCACACGTATCCAGCTGGCAGGCTGGCATGGGAGCACAGTCTGAACCTGAGCTGGGCTCTGCTCTGCAGGAGGGACAGGGAAAAATGGGGGGGAGCTGCCCCAAGCCCCAGACCCAGGGTTAGACTCAGATTCTCTGAGAGCAGTCACTCCCTTGAGGGGCATCATTGGGTGGGCGAGGGAGGGGATCGTCCCACTGCTCTGCACTGGGGTGGCCTCACCTGCAATAGTGGGGCAGGTTGGGGGGACACAATGGAAGGGAGAGATGGAGCCACTGGAGAGTGTCCAAAGGAGGGACATGGGGATGGGGAAGGGCCTGGAGGGGAAGCGTGTGAGGACACTGAGGGCACTTGGGGTGTTCAGCTGGAGAAGAGGAGACTGAGGGGAGACCTCAGTGCAGGGACAGCTCCCTGGGGAGGGGCAGAGGAGGGGCAGGCACTGATCTCTGCTCTGTGTGACAGGGACAGCACCCAGGGAAGGGCTGGAGCTGTGTCAGGGCAGGGTCAGGTGGAATCTCAGGGAAAGGTTCTTCCCTCAGAGGGTGGTGGGCACTGCCCAGGCTCCCCAGGGCAGTGGGCACGGCCCCAAGGCTGCCAGAGCTCCAGCAGGGTTTGGATGATCCTCTGGGGCACAGGGGGTGACTCTTGAGGATGGGCCTGTGCAGGGCTGAGGGTTGGACTGGATGATCTTTTGTGAGTCACTCCAACTCAGCACATTCTGTGGGATTCTGGGATGGTTTTCCCTGGTGAAGGCTCCATGAGCTGTGGACAAATAGGAGAAAATTTAGCCCTTGGTTTGAGCTGACGGTGCAGGAGGGAATGGGTGGAGGGAAGAGAAGTACTGGAAAAAGCAACAGGGTGAACTTAAGGTGAGCGTCAGATTTCACTTTATTCCAATAACAGCATTGCTGAGAGTGGGTTCTGTTCCCTCAGGGACTGAGCAAACCTTCCCCAGCCCTGGAGACTGTTCATCCTGCACTTAACTCAAGTTCTGGCTGAGCACGAGGCAGAATGACTTACAGGGTTGTTTCCCTGCCTCGAAACTCCATCAGTAAAATTCCACAGAGCAGCTATTACACCAAGAAGTTTCAAGTTGCAGAGCTTCTTCCTTGTCTTTCAGCCAGGCAGCTGGATATGATGGAATTGCTAAATGCACTGTCCTCAGCAGAGGGCAGAGGGGTCAGAGCACAAGGTGTTCTTAAGTCCCTGTGAGTTCCCTGCCTTCCCCCTCAGCACAGCTCCACTGCCTGGAGTGCCCTTCCACCTTCCCTGGGGCCAGGAGAGCATGGAGGGGAAAGAAATGCTGCTGGTGGGATTCTGATTTCCTACATGGGACCACACAGAGCATCCAGTCCTGTCCCCTCCTCCCCAGTCGCTGGGCATGCGCCTGGGCAGAAGCTGGCACCTCTCCCTTGTGCCCAGGTGGTTTCCATCCCAACATCTTCCCACAGCTTGGAGCAGTCCCCACAGTGATGCCAGTGTGAGATTGGGAGGGTGAATATTGGAACCCTCTGTGAGTGTGTGATGGTGAAGGATGCTGGTTTTTTGCTCACCCTGATGAAAATTCAGCCTTTCTGTGTGGTGCTGCCATCAGTGTGGCTTCATTGCCTCTCTTGCAGGACTCGATTGCAGCTTTATCGGACACAAAAGATGGGCTGGGGAGTGCGAACAATGCAGGACATTCCGCTGGGAACCTTCGTGTGCGAGTAAGTTGTTCAGCTTCCATCAGCTCAGCAGAGCCATCCCTTCCCAGAGCCATCCCTTCCCAAAGCCATCCCTTCCCAAATCTATCACTTCCCAAGGAAGAGATGGTTTTCTCTTTCAGGACAGGTTTTCACACAAATCAAATTGGCATCAGAGCTGCCTGCCCTCAGTCAGAGGGTTTGACTCCACTTCCTGCTCTGTTTGTCCTTCTCCTCATGGAGCTTTCTCCACCCCTCTCCATCCCACTGGGATCTGTGCTTGGGAAACACAAGTGGTGGGAGGGAAATGCATTTGGGTTGTGCTGCAAATGTGCTCAACTCACATGTCACTGTGGATATCCAGGGCAGTTTGGAACAACTCTTTTTGTGTGGGATCATTTTCTCTTGCAATCCTGACTTCTCCAGAGATTTTCCAGTGTGGCTTTAGTCTGATTCAGCAAAATAGTGAAGCACCTGGCATTAAGCACATATTTGAACCCTGACTCAATGAAGCAGTTCAGAACAAAAATGTGCAGATATATGTGAAGTGACAAACCTGCCATCAGACCCCAGAGGTTTAGGCTTTTTTAAAAGTGGGGTGTGTACTGGATTCAGTGTTTTGGAAAGTATTTTTTCACTGGGTGCAGTGAACACAGACAAGGCACTGTAGAGCACATGGGGCTGATGGGGTGCAGGTACCACTCTGCCCCCACCCTTGCCAGGAGCTGCTGCCACTGTTTCAGTGGTGGGCACCATCTTCATTATCTAAATGAGCTGCATATTAAATAGCTGTGTTAATTTATGTCTTGCCCATGCACATTCCTCCTTGACTCCCTCACTCTCACACATTATTTACTCAAAGTGCCAATCCAGCACTGATGTCCTTCCTGGGATTCTTTATGAACCAAACCCTAAAAACTTGGTTTCTCCTTTTCCTCCTCTCTGGCAGAGCAGCNCTCCATCCCACTGGGATCTGTGCTCAGCTCTTACCCTTGGGAAACACAAGTGGTGGGAGGGAAATGCATTTGGGTTGTGCTGCAAATGTGCTCAACTCACATGTCACTGTGGATATCCAGGGCAGTTTGGAACAACTCTTTTTGTGTGGGATCATTTTCTCTTGCAATCCTGACTTCTCCAGAGATTTTCCAGTGTGGCTTTAGTCTGATTCAGCAAAATAGTGAAGCACCTGGCATTAAGCACATATTTGAACCCTGACTCAATGAAGCAGTTCAGAACAAAAATGTGCAGATATATGTGAAGTGACAAACCTGCCATCAGACCCCAGAGGTTTAGGCTTTTTTAAAAGTGGGGTGTGTACTGGATTCAGTGTTTTGGAAAGTATTTTTTCACTGGGTGCAGTGAACACAGACAAGGCACTGTAGAGCACATGGGGCTGATGGGGTGCAGGTACCACTCTGCCCCCACCCTTGCCAGGAGCTGCTGCCACTGTTTCAGTGGTGGGCACCATCTTCATTATCTAAATGAGCTGCATATTAAATAGCTGTGTTAATTTATGTCTTGCCCATGCACATTCCTCCTTGACTCCCTCACTCTCACACATTATTTACTCAAAGTGCCAATCCAGCACTGATGTCCTTCCTGGGATTCTTTATGAACCAAACCCTAAAAACTTGGTTTCTCCTTTTCCTCCTCTCTGGCAGAGCAGCCCCAGTGCCAGGGGTGCTGCTCCCAGTGCCAGGAGTGCTGCTCTCAGCTCCTCTGGAAGGGTGTTTTGTTAAACATCTCAATTAGAGCCCTGAAGGGGGAGTTGCTTTGTGTACAATGGTTATTACTATCCTTTCCTTTTTTTTTTGTTATGACTACAGTGGTTATTATTATCCTTTATAAAGATACTTTGGTTGGTGTAAGGATGACCTTTATGCTGTAACTCTTCATAGAGTCGGGGCAGACCTGGGTAGTTCTCACCACACTTTTAGGATTGGTCCTGTTTCTCTGTGTAAGTGCCTTCCTTACACACACGCTCCTTTTCAGCCAGCTCTGTACTTCAGATGCCTTTCAAGTTTTCTCTGTAATCCCTCCAAAAATGGTTTCCCTTCCCTGCTTACAGACTGTCCCTCTGGGAGTGTTGAGCAGAGCTCAGAGCAGGTGGGGAGCTGGCACAGTGGCCCTGGCCCTCCCACCACATCTCAGTGGTGAACTGTTCACTGGGTGAAAAACTGACTGATGGCTGGGCCCAGAGAGGGGTGGGCAGTGGAGCTCCATCCAGCTGGGACCAGTGGGGGACCAGTCACCCCAGGGCTCAGTACTGGGGCTGGTCCCCTGGAACTTCCTTGTCGGTCATCTGGACGGGGGGATCAGGTGCCCCCTCGGTCAGGTCACAGATGACACCAGGCTGGGTGGGATGTGCATCTGCTGGAGGGCAGGAGGGCTCTGCTGAGGGATCTGGACAGGCTGGAGCCACGGGCTGAGGAGAGAGGTGTGATGGTCAACAAGGCCAAGTGCTGGGTCCTGCCCTTGGGTCACAACATCCCCCTGCAGCTCCAGGCTGGGGCAGAGGGGCTGGAAAGCTGGGAAAGGCTCTGGGGGTGCTGGTGACAGTCACTGGACATGAGCCCAGGTGTGCCCAGGTGGGCAAGAGGTCCCTGGACTGTGCCAGACGTGGTGTGGCAGCAGGACCAGGGTGGTGATTGTCCCCTNTCAGGAGGGACCTTCTCACTCTCTCCAGCTCTCTGACAGACGGGTGGAGCCAGGGCAGGTCAGGCTCTTCTGCCATGTCAAGTGAAAGGACAAGGGGANTGGCACTGCTGGGGCACCTCCACTGCTGTGTCTCAGCCTGGAGAAAAAGAGTCTCAGGAGGGACCTTCTCACTCTCTCCAGCTCTCTGACAGACGGGTGGAGCCAGGGCAGGTCAGGCTCTTCTGCCATGTCAAGTGAAAGGACAAGGGGAAAATGGCCTCAGGTTGCACCTGGGGAGGTTCAGGTCAGGTATTAGAAACAGTTTTTTCAGTGGAAAACTGGTTGGGCTTTGGAATAAGTTCCCCAGGGAAGCAGTGGAGTCACCATCTCTGGAAGTGTTCCAAAGGCGTCTGGGTGGGGCACTCTGGGACATGGTTTAGGGGTGACTGTGGTGGTGCTGGGTTTATAGGTGGACTCGATGATCTTGGAGGTCTCTTCCAACCTTGATGAGTGTGATTCTGTGACAGCCTGGGGTACCTTCAGCACAGTCCTGGAAGCAGCAGCTCAATGAGGGCCATGTGGCTACTGTGTCACCCTCCCAGCCCTCCTGGGTTCCCATGGAGATCTGAGGCTCTGCAGATGTTCAGGAGTGTGTTCATGTGCAGGTTTCTCCCTGGCCTCCAAATCTGTGGCTGCTCAGGAGCTGCTGTTGCTCCCCCTGTGCTGATGTTGCTGTGGGTTGTGTTGAATCACTTGTAGGTGGTGGAACTGCTCATTGTGGAAATGGCACAGCTGCTGCTGGCTTTTGTTGGAGAGCCTGGGAATCAGTGGGAGGCAGAAACAGACCAAATCTGTTCCTTTTGCATCCACTGAGTGGGGTTTGAATATTTAATTTCTGTTACAGTGATGCTCTAGTAAGACACCATCTGCATCAAAATGGGTATTTTAGCCACACCTTCAGCCACAGAAGCCCCAGGTGTCTCCCACATCCCCTGGAAAATACTGGAACCTCTGCTAGGGGATCCTTACTGCTCTTGGTTTTTGCTTGGAGTGTGCTCTGATCATAGAATCACTAGTGTTGGAAAAGACCTCCAAGATCATAAAGTCCCACCTAAATCGAGTCCAGCCTGAGTGAGTGGTGATGAGTGGCCTTGTAAAGCTCTGGGGTGGAGTTCTTTGCCATCAATACCTGAACATCTGTGCTGAACATCTTGCTGGGAAGAAAGACTCTGGCTTGACCACAGGAGATCTTAAACAAAGGTCCTGATACTCCTGCTCTTTTTTGGGTACCTCTTGCCCATCCTTCCTTAACTTTGGACCTGGAAAATCAGGGAACCATTCCTATCTGCAAACAGTGTTGGAAAGGAATAGCCTTTGCAGGAGCACCAAACCAACAGGTTTTAACTAGGTTGTGGTATTTTGTTTCAGGGAGTTACAAACCTGCCCTGGCAGTCCCTGAGCAGGGAGCCTCCCTGGACAGCATTATTCAGCTGTTCTCAGCTGCTGCTGGGCCAGGCCACAGCACTTCTCCTGCCTCTCTGGCCATCACCTTCCTGTGCTTTAGGTCACCAAGGGGCTGGTGATTTCCAGTAATGCTGCAGTGCTTTATAAATAACAAGATGCAGCAGGGCACACAGAAGGCTCATTTGTGGCTACAGCCTCTGCTCTGGCAGAGCATCTGGACCTCGTGGCTCGTGTTTGGGAACTGCAGCCAAGTGATCCCTCATCAGAGAGCATGTGGGTCCTCTCCAGGTTCATGTTTCGTGGCTCTCCTCCTCTCCAGGTTCATGTTTCGTGGCTCTCCTCCTCTCCAGGTTCATGTTTTGTGGCTCTTCTCCTCTCTAGGTTCATGTTCCATGGCTTTCCTCCTCCCCAGCCCAGAGTTAAATGCTGCCTTGAGCCACAGGGGGAATGGAGATGGTTGGTTCACACTTGGGATGTGCCTTAGAGCTGCAGAGGAGTGTGATCGTGGCTGCTGGTCATGGAATTCTGTTGATGCTGCAAAGAATATTCATTCCTATTGTGAATCCTTAATTATCATTTCAGTGCAGGCTGGGAAAACTTACATACCAAAATCATAGAAACACAGCCTGGTTTGGGTTGGAAGGGACCTTAAAGCTCAGCTCATTCCAACCTCTCCCCAAGGGCAGGGACACCTCCCAGGAGACCACATTGCTCCAAACCCTGTCCAGCCTGGCCTCAAACACTTGAAAACCTGTGCTGTTGCTTCTTTCTTATATTAGCACATGTCCTGTGTGTCTCTTACTTTGATCACAAGCAGGTCAGGGCAGGAAGTGTTGGACCTTAGCAGTCCAAATGTTTTAAGATGGAGACAGGGAGACAGATGTGGGAACACCAGTGCAGTGGGGACTCCTGCAGCAAGGGGGTTTGCATCAAACCCAGCCCCTCTCTGGGTGTGAAGGGTAGGGGATGTATTTAGTCCTTCTCACCAAGCCCAGCCTAAGCAGCACCTGCTTCGTGCTCCTTGGAGGACCTGCCTGTTACTGCCTTGCACCTGGTTTTACAACAAGGCGGATTTACAACAGCTTGGATTTATTCCGGTTCAAGAGGGACTGAGAAAGAAGCCAAGATCCTGCCAGGTTAGGTTTAGACCTCAGGCTTTTAAAACAAATTTTTTTTAGGGTATGAAGCCTATGTAATTGTTCAAGATACCCTGGAGAACACGGGAAGGGCAGACACAAACGTCGTGCTTTGGGATGTGAACAGCACAAGCACTGCAGTGGTTATGGCCGAGCCTGAGTTTGACCAGAAACATAAGGAGAATTAAGGAGAATTGGATTAATGTGTTGATCTTGGCCAACAGAGAGATTTGCAGAAGGAAACATGGTCCTCAGGACAAATATAAATTCTGTTGGAAGTAAGACTCCATTTTTAATATTGAAAGTGTTGCCCTGAAAAGAGGGAGTTTGGAGCCAGGTTTCAGCTGGCAGAGCTCCGTTTGCCCGTGTGGCTCGGAGCTGACCAGCACTGCTGAGGCTCTGCTTGCCATCTGTGCCTGGGCTGGGTCCTTCTTTCCCTCTTCCCAGAAAGGGGTGTTTAAACCCAAGCCTGAGCATCTTGTTTCTGCCTCTGCTCTGTCTGCAGGTACGTGGGTGAGCTGATCTCCGACTCTGAGGCAGACGTCCGTGAAGAGGACTCCTACCTCTTCGACCTTGACAACAAGGTACTTTAGCTGAAGGTGTCCAACAACACAAACCCAAGGTCTTGCCTCTCCAGATGAGCAAAGAGAATATTTCCCCTCCATCTTGATGTACAGCACGACGTGAAAGTCTGCAGAGAGCAGTCAAACACTGAAAACAGTGGAAATGTAGTTGAGGTCAGACTTGGGCAGTAGTTGAGGTGGGACTGAGGACTGGTTAAACTGGCAGCAGAACCCAGCAGCATTGGCCGCAGTGGCACATGCTGCCCACAGCACCTTGGGTGCAAGATGCTCTTCTGTCAAAGCCCTTGAGCATCCAGAGGTCAGTTGTCCAGTTTTTCGTGCCCCCGTGTGTATGTGCAGGCTGGCACCTGTGTTGACTGGCAGCTCTGTGAGCTCTTCATAAAATGATGAGCTGGAAGACTGGAAAAGAAACCCCAACAAAGCCTATTCACTCACAGAGGGATCCATCAGAGACCCTGGCAGGGGCTTGAGGCTCCTTCTGCTGCTCATTCCCCTCCACTGCTCTGCGAGGGCTCTCGGAGCAGAAATATTGCTTTGAAAAGTACGATCTAAAACTTTTAAGCAGGGCCACGACTTCAGCCTTCCCTTGGGAAGGGAGGAGAGGAGAAGGGTGAGCTGGGGACTCAGAGCAGTGGGGTGGCTTCCAAGAAAGGCTGTAAAACACTCTCTGTCTTGTTTCTGTCATCAGCTTACGGCAGAGAAGCTTTGCTTTATTTCTTTGCCCTGGTTTTTTTTTTTTTTTAAAGCGGCAAACAGCTGAAAAGAAGATAAATAAGGAATGTCGTGGTTGGTCTGAGAGCAGTGGGGTCAGACTGTGAATAAGAGGTTGAAAAGCAGCAGAGACTTCAGCCTGGTTTGTGTATTTGTGAGCAAGGCCTTGCCTTTCGGTTAGCCCTGGCTCTCTGCCTTGGGGAAGAACCTTTGTGTTGGCTCTTGGGAAGCCTTCAGGGAAGCAAGGAGGGAGCCAAGGTGGAACATCTGTAGAAAGCCAGGCACAAGTCATTAAGGGATGGTTAAAAACCCCCCTTTGCGCTGGACAAAGGAGGTCAGGGCAGAGCCAGCAGGTCTTGTGGCCTCTGGAGTGATGGGGAGGTACTAAGGGTGTGAATCCCAACCCTGGAGGGGCCGTGGGCTCCTGGGGTTGTGAAGGACTGGCCTGAATGGACTTGTGCAGTTGTGGAAGGGTGGTTGGGTGGTCATTTCTGTTGTCCCCTGAGTTGTCACTCACAGCCATGTGTGAGGTGAATCGCTCCGTGTTCCGGGTCCTGCAGCCACATCCCTGGGTGATGGTGGGTGATGTCCTCACCCACCGTGGCATTTCCACGGGTGAAATTGAGGGAGTGGTGGGAATTATTTCTTCATGAGGTCGGAGCTGGTGTCACCGTGTGTGACACAGGCCCCTGTGGGTGATACCACCCCTTTGCTGGGATGTTTTCCCCGGGCTCCTGGTGGTGTGACCTGGCACAGCTCAGCCATTAACGATCCCGAGGTGCTTGCCCAAAAGGGACTTTGAGCACCGCTAATGGATCCTTTTGCTTTTGGCCTCTTTGCAGCTGAAATTACCTTCTCTAATTAAAGTCTCTGCTTTGCACAGTCATTCTCTGCTGGAATAAAAAAGCCCTGAGGGGGGTTCTCTTATTTTCAAGGAAAACAAAGTGTTACTGCTCTCTGGGCTCTCTGGAAAAGGAGTTTCTGTGTTCTCACTTTGCCTTTTATCTGCAAAACCCTGTGTTTTCTTGAGGCTCTGGCTTTGTGTTTCCTGGCTGTCACATTCAATTAGAGGACAGAAGAGATGCCTGTTCCCCTGTCCAGTAGCTGGTACCCATGAGGTATCTGCACTGCACATCAATCCCACTGTGCCAAACTGGTGCTTGGGCAGGGCAGGACTGGGAGAACTGGTGTGCCAGACATTTTCACAGGTCTCTGGGCTTGTGGGGCCAGAGTGCTGTGAAGAAAACAGCTGAATGTAAGATGTGTGTGTGGGTATTTTCAGTCCCTTTAAACCCACAGCTGTGGTTGTTCTCCTCGGAGCTCTCCGGAGGAGCGACCAGCGCTTTGGTAGCCGTGAAGCTCCCAAACCCAAGCCCTCTAAAGCAAGGTGCCGGTTTCTCCTGCAGGATGGAGAGGTGTACTGCATAGATGCCCGTTTCTATGGCAACATCAGCCGCTTTATAAACCACCTCTGCGAGCCAAACCTCATCCCGGTGCGGGTGTTCATGTCGCACCAGGACCTTCGCTTCCCCAGGATCGCCTTCTTCAGCACCAGGCACATAGAGGCTGGAGAGGAGATTGGGTAGGTGCGGCCTGGGGCTGTCACCAGCCTGCTGGGGAAGGGCACAGAGTGGGGGGGTGAGGGCTCTGCTGCCCCCGAGCTGGGTCACCCCATCCTTTCACTCCAGGGACTGTGTTCCTCGGGGATCCTGCCAGTGCTCCATCCCCTGGAGCTTTGCAAAGCCCCAAGCTCGACATTCCCTGGCCATGTGAACTCGTAGTCATGAACCTCTCCGTGTGCTGGGCTGTGTGGGCAGCAGGGGAGGGGGGGATCCTGCCCTTCTGCCCAGCCTGCAGAGCTGCCTCCAGCCTGGGGCACCACCAGCAGAAGGACGTGGAGCTGCTGGAGTGGATCCAGAGGAGGCCATGGAGATGCTCCAAGGGCTGGAGCCCCTCTGCTCTGGAGCCAGGCTGGGAGGGCTGGGGGTGCTCATCTGGAGAAGAGAAGGCTCCAGGGAGACCTGAGAGCCCATTCCAAAGCCTAAAGGGGCTCCAGGAGAGCTGGAGAGGGACTTGGGACAAGGGATGGAGTGACAGGACCAAGAGGGAACGGCTTCCCAGTGCCAGAGGGCAGGGCTAGATCAGAGTAGGTGGAAGAAGTCTTTTGCAATGAGGGTGGGCAGGCCCTGGCACAGGTTGGCCAGAGAAGCTGTGGCTGCCCCATCCCCGGGGCAGGTTGGACGGGGCTTGGAGCGACCTGGGCTGGTTGGAAGGTGTCTCTTCCATGGCAGCGGGTGAGCTCGGAGGTCCCTTCCTACCCAACCCGGCGAGTGACCCTCCGGGTCCCTTTTGCTCTTTCCCTCGCTGTGCCGTGACCCAACACCTGCCCTTCTCTTGCAGCTTCGACTACGGCGACAGGTTCTGGGACATCAAAGGCAAATTCTTCAGCTGTCAGTGCGGTTCACCCAAGTGCAAACACTCGAGCTCGGCGCTGGCCCAGCGGCAGGCGGGCACCTCTGCCCAGGACACGCCGGAGAACGGGCTCCCCGACACCAGCTCTGCCGCGGCAGCCGGCCCCTTTTGAGGGGGGGGCTCCCCACACACCTGACTGCTTTTAACCCCTATAGATTCACATACTGTCCGAATTTCCATTGAAAGAGAAAAAAAAAAAAGGCGAAAAAAAAAGAAAAAAGAAAAAAA
>VWZF01006190.1:284703-309791 GCA_013396755.1 Sclerurus mexicanus | reverse complement strand
AAAAAAAGAAAAAGAAAGAAAGAAAGAAAAAAACCCCAAACCCGCAACGAGGAGTAAAAGAGACCCGCTCGAGGGAAGCCAGGGGTTCGTGAGGCTTTTAGGGCTGTCGCCACCGACTGTTACTTGAGGAAGGAGTGGAAGCAAATGCCACCTCCGTGGTGGTGGTGTGCCCTCCCTGGGCCCGGGAAGCTGCGTGGGGAGGGGCGGCTGGGGCAGCTTTGGCCCGTGGGAGCTGCCCTGGCACCCGTGGGAGCTGCCCTGGCACCCGTGGGAGCTGCCCTGGTGCCCGCGGGATCCCCGCGCCGAGGCACCTCCGGCTCGCGGGGCGGAAACTTGGGGCACCCGTGGGACTTGTGTTCTGGGAGCGGGAGGTGCTGGCTCTGGAGGCAGGTTCTGCTGGTTGGTTTTTGTTGGTTTGGTTGGTTTTTTGGTTTTTGTTTTTTTTTTAATGAATAATCCCCCCCCTCCCCATCTCGCAGGACGTTGTGTTGGGGCTTTTCCCGAGGAGCGACGGGGAGTTTCTAACAAAGACCCTCCTTCTTCCCAAATCCCACAGCTTCGTTCTCATGTGATGAGAAGAAACCCCCAGCCCTGCCAATGCCTGGCTCCTTCCAGAGCCCACCCCGCTCCCTCCTGGGCTTTCTCCGTTCCAGAGCAGCTCTGTCCACACCACTTGGCTGTGTTACTGTCTCAGCGCGGGGTTCCTCCAGGAAGGGGTTCCACCCTGTCCCACCGCTGGTTTTAGAGAGGGAAGGTTGAAGAGGATTTTACAAGACACTAATTCCTTAAGGAAAGCAGTTTTTTTTCCTTTTTTAAAAGATAAATATGAGTGATATATATATTATAGAGAAGGCTGACTGGCTGGGGTGAAGAGCAGATGGGACATGTCACGGTGAGAAGATCCCAGATGCCACCAGCTCATCTGTTCCCATCACTTTGCTCAAACCCTGGGCACCTTCAATTGATTTTTAAGCCACACGCTATGAAGTTTCAATGAACTGATTTATTTTTTACCATTACTGAAGCATTGGGGACAAGCATTAAAAACCTGGGGAAAAGAAAAATAAAAAAATAAAAACAACACACACACACACAAAAAAAAGGAAAAAAAAAACAAAAAAACCAAAACGACAACAAAAAAGAAACCACAAAAACAAAACGGTGCTGATTCTGGTGTGATTTTTGCTCACCACGTGAATATAAACTTATCAATTGTATAAAAAGAACAAAGTGATTTTAGTATAAAAATGCAGGAAAAAAAAACAAAACTTTTTTTAAATTGTTAGTATTGTAGTGTGAATAAATTTGCCATCACCTTTTGTGTGGTGGCTGGGCAGGTCATTATCTTAATTTTTTTTTTTGCATATATCTTTAAATACTGTAATTAGTGCAGTAACAAGTTTGTTTTTTTTTTTGTTCATCTCTTCTAGAACATTCATAATGCCATCATGTTTATTATTATTATTTTTTTTTCTGTTAATGTTTTTGACAGTTTTAAAGGAGCAGCCTTTTGGCTCTGATCATTTTCTTGTTCTGTTTTCAATGAAATCAATAAAAAAAAGAAAAAAAAAGTGCTTTAAAAGGAGTTGGGATTTTTTTTGTCTCCTGGGAGGTGGCTGGAAAAGGAAGAAAGCCAAACAACCCACTCTTGGGAAGAGAAGCCTGACTGACTTTGCTTTTTATCCTGGGGGCTTTGGGGTGGCTGGTTTTTCATTTCTCTGCCATCCTTTGCTCTTAAAGTTCGGATTCCGGCTGCTGGGCGGGCAGATGTGCCAAGCTTGGCACAGGTTTCCGAGGACCCATCCCCTGCCAGGGGCAAAGGAAATAAAACTAAAAAAAAAAGGGACCAGGGGGAGAATGTCCTTGCGGGCAAACCCTGGGCACGTTTCCCACGGGAAGGGCTGGTGGGGATGGAGCACGAGGCGCTGCCGTGGCTGCGGGTGCTGCCTGGAAATGCTCTCAGTTCCATACACGGGACATTATAGTTTTAATTAACAGTAGCCAATTAACAGTGGCTGGGGTTCTCACAGACTCTGGTGGGTTGGATCTTGAAAGCACCAGAGCTTCGAGTTGCTCTGATGAGCTGCAGGAAACAAACCTCAGGGAGCTGAAGGTCTTCAATTTATGGTCCCTCAATGACCTGCTGGAGTAACACAGAGAGGATTAACAGAGACCTGAGATGGGCACTCTCTAAGGAGGAATGATGAGAATGAGGACCAGTAAAGGATGGACAAGGAATGAAATGAAGGGAATTATGTAACTTAGAACCAATGAACATTCATCTCTTTGCCTGCTAAAACGTGTAATTACATGAAAAGGTCTTGGAAGGGACACGTGGCTGGAATGATTCACTCCCTGTCTCTGGCCACAATAAAGCACTGCCTGGCTTTAAACACTTCAAAGGTGGCCTTGGAGGGTTTCCTTTCTTCCTTAGCCTTTTCGGTGGCACCAAAGTGGTGCCAGGTGTGTGTGTGGGGGGCTGCCAGGGTGCTGTGACTAAGCAGTGCCAGCGTGTGCCCTCCCCATCACCCAGCCCTGGGAAAACCAGCCACTCTGAGTCACTGCCAGTCGATAGCTCATCAAAATACTCCTAATGGGGAAGAAAAGCCCGGCCTGAGGCCGGCGGGGATGGGGGGGAGCAGGGAGGGCTCTGGCTCAGCCACCCCCCAGCTCTGCCCTGGCAGAGCCCCAGCGGTGCCCTCACCATCCTCACAAACCGGGCAGCTTCAGGTGGTCGGTAAATTCCGGTGTCTGGGAGCCCGGTTTGTTGGATGGGAATGATGGATTTTGCCTTCCCTTCAGGACATCCAGAGCCGTCGGGGACATCAAGGTGTCACCTCGCACGTGGAGACCAGTTAACTACGGGCTAATTATAATAACTCGGTTCAATAGTGCGTAATTAAACATTGTAATGGAAGTAATGTGCCTTAATTGATGGAGAGAAGTGGGAAAGCCCCATTGAAATGTAACTTTCCCGAAATCAGCTGCTTCCCTCGGTGTGCTGGGTGGCACCTGGGGACACCCGATGGGACAGCTTGGACGTGGAGGTGGGACACAGTCCCAGGTAACCTCAGCACCTTTGGGAGGTGTCTTTGCTTGTCTGTGCAAATAACTGCAGATCAAACATACACAGCCAATGCTCCAGCACGTTTCCACAGGTAAGGACGAGCCGGAAAAGGGGGGTCTCTTTTAAGGGGCATTTCTGCCATGCTGGTGGGTCCCGGCTCAGTGGCTGCTCCAGGGGTGGGGAGGAGAAAGGACCATCGCTGCCTCCTGCTCTCCCCAAGCGGCTGATGTGGATTTGAGGGCTCTGGGAAGCCACTCCAGCCACCCCACCTCGACTGGTGGCGCTGGGCTCTTGAGTCACTTCATTCTGAAGATGCTCCAGCTTTAATGGGAAGGTTTTCCCCTGAGCCTGAGCTGCTCCTTCCCTGGCTGAGGCTCCTCACCCAGGAGGGCACAACCCGGATTCTGCTTTTGGTGTGTTTAAGAGAGGTATTTGTGTCCCTTTAGTGCAGTGACAGCATCTGCTCCGGGCTGTGCTCCTGGCAGTGACCAGCACGGGGGGATTGCTTTGCCTTTTCAGCCTCCTCCCCTCGGCTCTGCTGAACCTGCTAAGAGGCTTTTCAGTCGTTTCTGGGCTTTTTTAGGGATTTGGGCATGCTTTGGGATGCCCCCGTGGTCAGCCAGACATCGTGGGGAGTGGGACTGCAGCTGGATGCTGGATTTGGGTGCTGGGGGCACATCCCACAGCATCCCACCCTGAGCCACATGGCTGGGAGGGGGGTACCAGGGCAAACTCCTGGTTTCACAGGACTAGAGGAGATGTTCTCTTGCCACATGTGGAACATCCCTGCTCCCCTTCTTCTTCCCAGTCAACCCCCCCAGTGAAGGTCAGGAACCCCCAGGGCACGGTGGGTCTGCACTGAGCTCCAGGACAGGGTGTGACAGCCCTTTTTGGGGTGCTGCCCCACGCTCACAGCTTGGGGTGCACCAGGGGGTGGGGTGATTCACTCCAGGAGGGGCAGCCAGCAATTTGGGGGGCCTTGTTGGGGTTCAGGGGCTCCTTCGGGCACAGCTCCCCTCCACACCCTGCTCCTGGTGGGCCTGTCACCTGCTCCAAGAAGGTCACCTGCTCCAAGGGCAGTGGATGGACACGGATGGGACACATCCAGGTGTGTGGGATCACAGGGCACTTCCCCCTGCAGACCCTCTGCACCCTGAGCAGGTCATGGAGCTCGTGCTGCTGGACATGGGGGTGTTAGAAAAGCACCCAAAGGCGCCCAAAAGGCAGCTTAGAAAGGCACCCAAAAGCATCCCTTGCCCTGAGCTGACCTGGGCCAGCAAAGCCACCGAATTATCCTCAAACACTGGAGCTAATCTGGCTTCTCTTTATAGACTCCAGCCCTCCCTTTGTCCCACAGTGCCAACCTCCTTCCCAAGGAAATGGGAGCCAGGGAGATGGTTATCCTGCAGCACAGGTAAGACTCATAAAATCTCTCTAAATGTGGAATTTCATCCCGCCTCTCATTCCTGAGCCTTCGCCAGAGCTGGCAGAAATATCAGTTTATCTCTCCTCCAGCACAGAATATTCCCTCCCCTGCCGGAGGAGCTTCCTTATCATCCTTTTAATTTCCTTTCTAGTGCTCTGGGCAGGATGAGAAGCCGCTGCCCTCGCTGGTGACAGGGAAAGGCCCCCGTGCCCTGGCTCTGCGTCTGCAGTTGAAAGGCTGCAGGTGGGATGGGAGCGTGAAGAAGGAGAGGGGAAAGGTGCTGATGCCAGGGAAGGTCGGGCTCGGTCCTGTTGCCCCTTCCCCAGGTGTTATTTCTAAAGGCCTGAATACCCCAAAAAAGCAAATTGCCTGTGAGCAGAGGGGTGTTTCCATGGGGAGGGGGAGGTTGGACAAGGTCAGCCCCAGAGTTTTCCTGCTCCAGCCTGTCTCTTAATTCCTGTTTAACCGCTGTGAGGGCCATTAAAGAGGACTCGGCACCTCGTGGCTGTGTTAAGCACCCGCTGGGGGTCCTGCTGTGCTGGTGGCACTGGGCAGAAGACACGGGGGACAAGGTCGTGCTGGAGGTCCCTGAGTGCCCTGGGGGGCAGCAGCACCGCCAGCCCAGCTGAGGAGCAGCACTTGGGTCACCTCTCTCTGCACCATCAGAGGGCCCTCAGCAGCCCCCTCAGCAAGGACTTGCCCCTGTGCACGGAAAGTCTGTATTTTTAATCAATAATTGCTCCCCAGCCCTCTGGGATGGGCAGGGGAGTGGGAGGAGGGAAGCTGAGGCCCCGGGAATGTCCCCAGCACTGATCGGCTCTGCCACAGCAGCTGGGGTTTGTGCAGCCCCTCCTCTCCATCCTTTCTTGGGTGGCCCCAAAGGTTTGCAGGCAGCAGGAGGAAGGTCCTGGCCCCCTCCCCAGCCCTGCTGCCACTGGGGGGTTTGTGCCCCAAGGCCATCAGACGTCCCCCTGGGATGAAATCCCCAATTCCACGAAGCTCCCCAGCTGACCTGGTGGGAGCAGAGCGTCGGCCCGGGGAGCCAAGGCTTTGTTTAAGTCCTTGGAGCTCTGCTATCCAACAAGAATGACAGGAGATTACATTAGGGAGAAGCCTGGCTGTTTAAGAGGGATCCATTTGCCAACTTTCCCAGCTGCAGAGACCTTCAGTCCTCGGCAGGAATAGGCTGTGTTGGGCACAGGGATCCTCTGTGCCCAGCTGGTTTCAAAGCCCATCAAACCCCCCCCGAGGCCGGGCAGTGCCAGGTGCCTTTGGGCTGAGCTCGTTTTGGGGAGGTGGCCGGGCAGGCAGCTCTTTGGGGGGCTGGCAGAGCTCTCCAGCTGCATTTTGCATTTGGGATGCTTTTCCCTCCTCCGAGGAGAGGGGGGACAGGGTGGGTGTCACCAGCTGATCCTCTTCAGAGACCCCTTTCAGAGCTGCCCTTGCAGGGAATCCTTCAAACCCCCAGTGCCGTGTGAACACAGGGCTGGGGGATGCTCTGGGACGAAATAAGCTGGAGCAGAGCTAAGATGAGGTTTTGTGGTGTTGATAAGGTAGAAAACATAAAGATTTGTGGGCTAGGAGTCTTCTCTGCCGGGGGGTTCCTTCTGCACCGTGTTGATCCTTTGGGATCCTGGGAATGTGGGTGCCTGGAGCTCACCGTGCTGGGGATCTAAAGCACCTGGTTATGGAGATCTTCCCCTCTGAAGGAGCCTCCATCTGTGCTTGCAGAATGGGGTTGATTTAAATGGTGATTTAGTTGTCTGGGGATGTGTAATAAGCTCAAAAATAAAAAAAAAATAAAAAAAATCAGCAATCCTTGTTTGAAAAGCAGAACAACATGCAAGAAATCATTGAGGGTTTTCTTCCTTCTTTCAGAAAGTACAGTGGCAATGAAACAGCAGTGATGGGTGAATAATAAAACCCTTCTGTGTGGCTCGCTCGTGCTGGATAAAGCATAAAGCCCCACTGATGCAGGGCTCAGGGCGAGCAGCAAATATTCCACCTGAGCAGCAGCAATTAGTGCACTTGGCTTTGCCTTTGTTGTGCTCTGTAAATATAATTCTGAGCAGCAAATAAGCAGATAAGCTTCACCCAGACATAACAAGACAAATATCCTTTTCTTCTGCCTCTGCTGGGAAGAGAATTTCTCTCTAGTTTTGCAGCTGTTGGGGGAAAAGAGGTGGAATAAATTGCCAGGGAGTTTGTGAGCAGCAAACGTGGCCTTCGCCATTAGCAAAGTGAGGGCACAGAGGAGCAAAAAGGACTGGGGAGAATATTCTCATTTTTATTCTGAATATGCCTTTGACACGGGCCTGAGCTGGAGGGAGCTCAGCAGCCTTTGTGGCACAGAGGGATTTGGTTTGCCCGGGGTTGTCTGTGCTTTGCCTTTCGCTTTTCTGCCACGGTGCAAATCCCTGGAGCTCTTCTGGGGGCTGCGGGTCGAGTCAGGAACCTGAGGGGATGCCCTGGGGTGGAGAAAGAGCGAGCAGGGGTGAGATGCTCAGCACCAGCACCCAGCAGGGGAGTCCCACAGTGCTGGATTTAAAGGGGAGGCAGGACAGAATTCAGGCAACTTTGTGCTGCTGCACATTCCCTGCCTTTCACCGGGCTGTCAATCCTCCTTTTTGGGCTGTAAATCCTCCTCTTGACCTCAGCTGTCGTGGAATTTCTCAGCCGTGGGACATGGACGTGTCCTGCTCTGCCCCAGGGCTGGTTGTGGGGGGTGGTGGATGAGGAATTCCCCTCTCCTTGCCCCCTGCTCACCCTCAGGAAGGTTTAGGATGTTCTGAGTATTCTTAGATGGTTCTAAGTGGCCTCATGGATCCTCCTGCCCATCCCTCTACACGGAGAACCTTCTCACGAGCTGGAAGATACTTCTTTGCCTCAGTTTTCCACCAGTAGAATGGGGATAATCCTTTGGGCTCCTGACTTTGAAAACCTCACCCTAACAAGCAATGAAGGGCTGCTGTGCTGGGTCCTGGCCATGGCTGTGAGAGGAGAATTCCCTGCTCACATCCGGAGACAAACAGAGGAGAAAACCAGGGATTTGGGAGCAAAGCTGTTGGGGGACATAAAGGAAAAGCCTGGGATGATATTGGTTTGTCAGAGGAGCAAGTTGCCTCTGTAAAACTACTCTGGAAAACATCCTAAATTGTTTCGACAGCTAGGTACTTTTAATTTTTTATTTTTTTTTCTGTGAAAATACTTTCTGCTACAGAAGTATTTGCGTGAAGAGGGGGGAAGAGAGCCCCAAGTGACCTCTGGCTCGGGGTGTGACGCTTGGAAGAGTTTCTCGGGGCAGAGTTTCAGCTTTGTTCAGGCTGAGGCACCTCGTTTGCAATGAGGGGCTGTGCCCATACACCTGGAAGGTGCCGATCCCTGCTCCCTGCTGGCATTTGTGTCTTGGAAAAGCTCTTTTCCTGCCCCTCTGCTGCTGCATGAAGGTGCTCTCTGCTGCCTCTGTGTCTGCCCTGGCTGCGTGGAAACCTCCCCCGAGGGCACAAATTCGCCACGGTGACTGAATGTCGAGCTCTGCTGGCCTAAGCAAAATCGGTTTTTTCCAGTTATTTGCAACGTGTCCATAATTCTTCACAAGCTGCTTGCACAAAACAAAAAAAAAAATAAAAAAATAATAATAATAAAAAAAAAAGCCAGAGAAGGGCTGTGTGCCTTGGTTAATCCTCAGGGGGGGTTGGTATTTTAGGGAAAGGCTCTTCCCCCAGAGGGTGGTGGGCACTGCCCAGGCTCCCCAGGGCAGTGGGCACGGCCCCAAGGCTGCCAGAGCTCCAGGAGGGTTGGGATGATGCTCTGGGGCACAGGGTGGGATTGTTGGGGTGTCTGGGCAGGGCCAGGAGTTGGACTGGATGGTCCTGATGGGTCAAGCACAGACTTTCCTGGCCCTGCAGCACAGGAAGGGCAGCTCGTGGTGCTGAGCCTTCCCTGCAGCCCCGTGTGATCCCAGGGCTGTCAGATCCCACGGCCCTGGGCAGCAGGGACCTCCCTCTGCAGTGCCTGGCACCTGCTGGGGCTGGGCAGGGCATGGGGGCAGAAAAGGGGGTGCAGGGAGCCCCGAGAGGGAGTCCTTCAGCCGGACCCAAAATGCTGCGTTTCCCCCGAGCAACAGTTCTGCTGCATATGGGAGTCTGTTAAAGGAATTCAATTTGGGAGGCATTATTCCGTGGAGGGGAGGGGAAGGGCAAAACGTTCCGGCAAAATGACTTCAATTAACCATGCCAGAGCTTTCTGGCTAATTCAGTTGAAACAAGTGTTGCCTGGTTTACAGACCTGCAGGGCTCGGGTCCTCACGCAGCACCGGGGACGTGGCTTTGGCACGCAGGATGTCCCCTCGCAGCTGAGGACGCGCCGGGTTGATGTCATTGAGCCTCCTTTCCTGAAGCCAACCAGAGAAAGAGAAACCCGGTCTGCGAAACGGAGCTCGGATACCTCTCGTGCAGCCCAGTCCTTGCCGCCCCTTCCCTTGGCACATCCCACGACTTCCCAGCCAATTCTTAAATCCATGTGAGCGCCCAAGTGCCGCCTGGAACGAGGCGAATGATCTGACTCGGTTCTGCTTTGGGAAAACAACCCAGCTCCAAATGCCAAGCTTTAGCGGGAGCCTGGGGATCAAGCACGTGTTTGGAAGGCAGCAGACATTCCTGCCAGGGAAAGTTAAATTCTCTTCACATTATTCCTTGTCTTTTATTGGCTTTCGGAGTAGTTGCCCTTGGTATTGAGAGCAACGAGTGTCAGGATCTCTGCATTTCGGGCCAGTTCCCAGATTGGGAGGACGGAAATATTGAATCATGGCTGAGTGCTGAAAATTCCTGGGGTTTCAGCTCAAAATCAAAGGAAGCTCGAACACCTGGAGGTTTGGGAGGTGCTGTAAAGCTGGTGCTGGGTTTGACCTTCTGCCAGGTACAGTTTCATAGGCTCACAGAACATCCTGAGTGGGAAAGAATCCACAAGGATTATCCGGTCCAACTCCTGGCCCTGCACAGGCACCACGATCCCACCCTGTTTCTTCAGGAACCTTCCCTGAGCTTTGCAGCCACCTCTAATTCCTTCAGTGCCCTCCTTGATGTCCTAAAAAAATGACAACAGAGAGTCGCAAACACTTGTGGGTTTGTTTGTTGGTTTCAGGTTTATTTTCTTTTTCATAAAATGTTTGCACACCTCCCTTGGCCACTTGTCTAAATAAATCTTCTCTCTGATTGTTTCCCTTTCTTGTTGGAAGGTTCCATTTTGACTACGAATTCTCTGGGTCAGAGAACTTGTGTAAGTCCCTGCAGTGTGTGCTCAGTGCTGCAAACAACCTCTGGCTGAGGACGGACCATAAACTCACATCTTCTGATGCCTCTGGCTTTGAGAATCCTGAAACCCCCGGATTTCTGCTCAGATCTCTTGCCTTCCTGCTCTTTTCCATGTTCATGTGTTTTCATTCTCTAATTGATATTTGTCTCGCTCTTTTGAGGCTTTCTCCCCTTCCTAGTCTCGTGGAGGGAAACACAAAAAGCTTTGATTTTCCTCTTAGCAGGAAAAGCAGCTCCTCCCCAGGGTGACCTGACCTTGAGCTGTTCAGGCTCTGCTGGGGCTCAGAACTTAAGACCAAACTGTTGCTACTGTTTAACATGACAAAAAACATCAACAAGTGCCATTTTCTCAGGGGGTTTTGCTCTTCTGGGCCCTCCAGCTCCCACCACCTGCCCAGCTGAGGGGACCCCGAGGTTGGGTTTCTTCATGGGCAGTGCAGAGGCTTTTTTTCCCCCCTCCTCTTTCAGAAGTAGCAGAGCTCTTGATGTTGGTTCGTGCATCTTCTCTCTGCTGGAGAGATGCAGGTCTGGAAGCTGTCAAGGAGGCTCTTTTATGAGCACTTGAAAGCCAAAAAAATAAAGAAACCAGTGCTTGAAGAGTGGCGAGGACTAATGAAGCTGTTTTATCTTTGCCACTCGTATGTGCACGGGGTGGGGGGAAAGGGAACCCTACGGAGCACAGCAAACACATGTAGGGCAGAGCAGTTAATAGGATGAAAATGAAATCAGGAGCCAGGACTTAATTAAGAAGCTGTTTTTATTCACATCCCACGACAAAGGCCCGCCAAGGTGAGAGATGCCAACCCTTGGTGGATTGCAGCCTCAGCCGGGCTGAGTCCTGCAGGTCACTGAGAAACCTGGAGAAAGGCTGGGTTTGGCTGCTCCTTCAGCAACAGGAGGAGAAGACAACCAGGGGAGAGAGGAGGATCCCCCAGCTGTGGGTTCAAACTGAAAGAGGGAAGGTTGAGCTCGGGTATTAGGAAAAATCTTTCCCCTGGGAGGGTGGGCAGGCCCTGGCACAGGTTGGGCAGAGAAGCTGTGGCTGCCCCCTCCCTGGAAGTGTCCAAGGCCAGGTTGGATGGGGTTTGGAGCAACCTGGGCTGGTGGAAGGTGTCCCTGCCCGTGGCTTTAAAGATGAGCTCTAAAGTCTCTTCCAGCACAGAGCAGTTTGGGATTCTCTGATCCCACAAGGTTTGGGGTTAGTCCCAACCCCCAAAAACTGCTGTGTGTGTTTGTTTGCAGCTCCGTGCAGGGGGAACATCCCCTTTGGAGCAGGGACAGCATCCCCTTTGGAGCAGGGACAGCATCCCCCTTGGAGCAGGGACAGCATCCCCTTTGGAGCAGGGACAGCATCCCCTTTGGAGCAGGGACAGCATCCCCCTTGGAGCAGGGACAGCATCCCCCTTGGAGCAGGGACAGCATCCCCTTTGGAGCAGGGACTGCATCCCCTTTGGAGCAGGGACAGCATTCCCTTTGGAGCAGGGGGAGGCTCGGAGGGGGGATGAGGAGGGAAGGCACCTCAGGAGAAACACTGAGCCCTTTCGCTTCTGTGCCACTCGCAGAAGGAGCCCGACGTGTTTATTCCTCGCTGAAGTGGGAAGAGCAGCTGTTCCCAAGAACTAATCCTTTCCTAAACTGTCTGAAAGGGGAACAGCAAAGACCCACTGGAGAGAAATATTCTAAACACTGACCTGGGCTGCTCAGACACTGTGTGCCATCAAGAGTTGCAGGGCTAAAGCAAACAACCCATTTCTAATTAAAATGCTCTTTTTTTTTTCCTGTGTATTTTTGGGGGTTTTGTTGCTTGCTTGGGGTTTTGAGGGGGCTTTGTGAGGTTTTCTACTGTTTGTTTGTTTTTGCAGGGTTTTTTTTGTTATTTTTGGGGTTTTTTTGGTTGGTCGGTTGGTTTCTTTTTGTTTGTTTTGGTTGTGTTTTTTTTTTTCTGTTGGTTGGTTGGGAAATGACCACGCTGCTGGTCCTGGTGCTTCCAGAGGTGATTTATATCCTTCAATTCTTGCAGCTGGATACGGATGGGCATCATTGCTTTGTGTCCATTGCCGTTCCAGCTGTGCCTGAGGCAGGCCACTGAAACTGGTTTTAACACTGCTCCAGTTCACCTGTGAGAACTCTGGAGAGCACAGCACATCTGGTAACCACGGGCACATGTGCAAAGGAGCTGCTCTCCTAGAGCGGGGAGAAACCCTCCCTTCTCATTTATCCCCCTGGAATCCGTTCCCACCTTCCAGCAGCGTAAAGGATCACAGGAGGGAATGGCAAATATATTGACTGGGCTTGTTCCTGTCCTTCTGCTCTTTGGACACCAGTGGCTGCCACACGTGAGGGACATCCGGACTGTTCAATCAGTCACACAGAAGCTTGATGTGACTTGTTTGGTGGTGGCTTCCCCCTCTGCTGCTGTTGCTATCCCACAGAAAGCCAGGATCATTCAGGGGCCTCCTTGCTTTTGAGAACCACCTTTTCTCCAGGGTGAACTGGTTTTTGGACAGAAGGATCAACCTGGCTGCCGGTTCAGTGCTGAGGCCCCGGGAAGGGCTGGCAGACCTGTCCCTGCTGTGTCCAGGAGGGTGGTTCAGTGGGGCTCATTTGGGCTGTGACCCCCTCCAAGCCCCCACCTAAGGGGCTGCTTGGGAGCAGGTGGGGATGCTGGCAGCTTTGGGGGCACAAGGATGTACCATCCCCTTTGTTCCCACTCAGTTCAGCCCACAAAACCAAGCACTGACTTGTCAGGGATGTTCTGAGGACCCTGCCAGGACCATGCAGGAGGTACCATCAACCTTGCTCGGCTACCCAGCAAGTCAAGTCCTGCTCCCACAGCAGCTCCAGTGGCTCTTAAGTCTGTCCTTACTGGTCTAAAGTGGAAAGAAGTCACCCCACTGCACCCAAAGCCCTTCTGGGGCCAACTGACTCCTGCTCCTGGTGGTCTTGGCCTTCAGCCCTCACTGGACAAATGGCCCCATGGGGAAGCAGGTGGTGGCAGTGCTGGGAGCTGAGCTGACCACGCTGTAATCCACATTTCTATTCCACCCAAGGGATGCTCCTTCTAATATTCACGCTCCAGGAGACGATGTCAAGTGGCTGCTGAACGCCCCGTTCACTGGCAGGGAAACGTGTCCCTCCCCTGGAGGCCTGTGAGCTGTAATTACTGCCTTTAACTTGTAGAGATGCCGGCGTTGAAAATCCTGGCTGTACATCTCCAGTTCTCCAAGGAACAGCTGGAGTAGCAAACCCCATCCTTTGACAGGGACACGGGGAGTTGCACCTTCCCCGGGAGGGCAGGAGAGCCCGTTGTGCTCCTGCTCTCATGGAAGGGGAGTGAGCTGGGGAAAGGAGTCCTGGCGGAGTCACCTGGAGGAGCATTTGATCTGGGGAACACAGAGGCTTCTGAGATCTTCAAGGAAACATCAAACAGCTGGGCAAGAAAGGCAGGCTGCCCGTGCTGGATGGCATTGCCTCCACCCGCACGCCCTCCCCAGCTGGGGCTGGAGTACCACTTGTCCCCGAATTTTGCTGTTTTCTTCCCCCATGAAAGCTCCAAATCCTGCAGCAGAATGAGGTGGAGGAGAGAGGCTGTGAGGTTCAGATTTTTTTTGGTTCAGATCAAAACTGATTTTCTGCTGTTTTAGGGCCACGATTTCTCTGTTCACCGAAACAGGGCGATGGCACGGGAGTGTTGTCTCACTAAGAATAATTCAACCGTGGGCTTGAATTGGACTTTTAAAAGCACCTGTGACCTCCCTTTGGATTCCCACAGGTTTTCTTCCTTACATTTGGTTGTGTCTTGCAGAAAAATAATGCCAGGAGGAGAAAAGCTTGGGGCTCCCAATGAGTCTAACCAGCGAGCTGGGGGAGGAAGAAACCACCAGCGCTTGAGGTTGTTGTCACCTCTGGGTTCTCTGCCGCGTGTTTGGTGATGGGACGTCACCTTTGGACTGCCCCAGGCTGGAAACACGTTCCCTGTGCAGGTTGGATGGTGCCCGTCAGCGTGTCTTTGGTGTCACTGTCCCTTTGGGAGCCACCCCCACCATCAGCAGCAGTCCCACGACAC
This sequence comes from Sclerurus mexicanus, assembly GCA_013396755.1. Classification (NCBI taxonomy): domain Eukaryota; kingdom Metazoa; phylum Chordata; class Aves; order Passeriformes; family Furnariidae; genus Sclerurus; species Sclerurus mexicanus. Next base: position 295,920 of record VWZF01006190.1, on the reverse strand, counting down.
GTTCAGCTGCCCTTAGAGGTGAAGAACACGTTGTGCTGACTTCGTCAGGAGCTGGGTGCCCCTTGCTGAGGTGCTTCTGAGAGTCCCACAGGGCTATAAACACTTTCTGCCACTTCGCCTTGCAGTAATTTTTAAAGATGGAAATGCTTTAGAGACCTTTACAGTGTGCTTGTTTTCCAGAAGCTGGCAATGGGTTCAGTGCTCGTGAAAAGCTGCCAGATGCCTTCAAGGCCCCTCTCCTGACCACTAAGGCTCCGCTTGCTGCCAAAGCTCAGACAAGAAAATGGGCCTCCTGGTCCTGAATCTGCTTTGCTTTGCTTTATTTGCTGTTTTAAGCCCCGTTCTTGCCAGTTCTTGCGACGTGAAACCGTTAGCTGCGGTTTCTGCCTTTAATTTCCCGTTTCCTGGCATGGCTGGGCCTCTTCTGCAGCACAACCCACCAAAAAGCTCGCCTGGCTCTGCTGCGTTTGGGCATTTTCCCTCCTTTGTGGGGCAGGCTGTGCAGTTCAGGCACGGGCAGCTGTTTGAAACACGAACTCTTCAACCACCCGACTTCCCTCGCAATAAATGTTTGGCCCTGGCGTGTGCTCTGTTTGCTGATGAAAACGACTTTCTCGGTAATAGAATCTCTCAGTGTCTCTAATGTGAGGAGCAATAATTAAGTCCTCTCAGTAATGCAGATAAATAATGCCTTTGGAGAGTCCTGAGTGCATCGTAAATCAGCAGAGTTGTGTTCCTGAGGCGCCTCCTCCTCGTGTCCCGATGCTGAGTGATTGCAGCGGCGTTTTATCAGGTGCTGCGCAGAGATCACCTGCTGGCCCCTCATGCCACCTGTAATGGCGCTGCCCGGGGGCTCTGGTGGTGCCATGGTGTCCCCAGTGCCCGCTGGGGACCTGCCATTGTTTTGGACTGTCCCTCCTCTGAAGACCCCCATCATGGAGATAAAAGCTGCCATCCCTCCATCAGAACGGAGGTGGAACCACCCAAGTCATGCCCTGACAGAATCCAGTGCTGCCCTAGAAACAGATCAAAATACATTTATATTTGTGTGTCTCCAGTTTTCAATCTCTCTCTATATCCATGTATACAGTGACACTGGAGTTTTTGTTTGCTTCTTTAGTTTTGCTGTTGTTTGAACTTTGGGAGCTCACACTGAGCATCTCCCAGGAATGAGGGAAGAGATAAGTGCTCAACAAAGAGATTCCCAAGGGAACTCTGGGGGAACATCAGGGAGAAAGGTGCTACTTTTCCACTAACTCCCCAGCAGGACACAGCTGTCGGATTCTAAACTGTTTCTATCGTGTTTGTTCCTCAAGGCTGGTCTTCTCAGAAGACTTTCTGGGTCAGAGGAGGGCGTGGTGGTTCTGTTCTGCAGAATCCCAGAGACAAGAGCACCAGGTTCTGCTATCAGGGTGCATTCCATGAGGAAGGAAGTGCCTGATCCACGGCACTTGCAGGCTGTCAATGTGAGCATGTGGCTTGTTCTCTTGGTATGGCAAGGGCTGGGGGGCTTTCAGGTGGGTGTTTAGAGATGTAGGAACATTTTCTGGTGGAAACTTGGGGTTCTTAAAGAGTTCAGGTGACCCCAAGGTTGGGCAGCAGCTGGGCATGGGGTCTGCAGCTTTGGGGGGAGATGCTCAGGTGTCCCTGAGTAGGAAGCTTCATCCACGTGCATTTCAGAGCTGCTCCCAAAAGAGCTAAACCCTTTTCTTTAAAGTTTCAGAAATGTCTAGTTTGGCACATGATGTCCCAGTTGCCTATAGCAAGTTCCAGAGCTGGAAACCAACATGTGGATGAAAATCCTGCCCTCATCCCTAAGAATGACTGAAAAGACCCACCACGGGACAAAGTGACCCCTCTCCTCTTTCAAGAGGGGCCAGAGCAGGGGTGATTTGCTGCTTTGAAGGGCTCAGGTATAAGATGTTCTGAAGGAATGGGAGCAGCTTCCCTCTGCTGACAGACTGCTTTGTGTGGTGTGGAGCTGCAGGAGTGGCTTTGTGCTCCTGGAACGTCCCTCTGTCACATGGACCATCTTCTCACGGTGCCCAGCCCTGAGAAGAAGGAGAAGGATGTCCCAGCTCGTGGTGGGGATGCTGGACCCTCCTGAGCACCACAGGACGAAGAACGCGTGGTGGGCAGTGGGCTGTGCTCCTGCCTGTTCCCAGGGTGGCTGGGCATGGGCAGAGAGGGACCAAGAGTGTGTAGAAATGTCTGAAGGAGCCACGAGTGCCCGTACTGGGGGTGGAGAAGCTGCCACACGGCACTGGCAGCTGCCTCCAGCCCAGAGCCAGCCCTGAGGCTGCGTCCCGATGGAGCCACGGGCAGGGCTGGCTGCAGAGATGCTCCTGGTACCCAGACATGTCCCCGCGCTGGAGGGGACACCTCCCTCTGCAACTGCTCTTGCTAAATGATTAGGCTTTCCAAGTCTAAGAGAGAAACCCGCTGAACTGATGGGGTGGCCCTGCTGGGTGCCAGGGCTTGTGCTGGCGGGAGAGCCGGAGGTGACAACCAGGGTGACACCCGAGCGCAGAGCGTGGGAAGCCGCTCCCGCCCGTGGGTGCGGGTCGGTGGCGCTCACATCCCCTGCCCCACTGCCCCGCGTGGGGGGAGCGCAGCTTCACTTCTGTCCGTGCCGGAGCAGAGGGCGCTGGAGCCCCAGAAAACTCCCGAGGATGCTGCGAGCCGCTCCGGACCCACCCTGCTCCTGCCGCCGCATCCCGCGCTCTCCACCCGCTCCTGCCCTCGGATCCACCCGCTCCTGCCGCTCTCACGGCTGCGGGGACTTCTGTGGGAAGGCTGCAGGGGGGCTTCTGTGGAATTCGACTGCTCCTCGGGGTGGCTCCTCGAGGCACATTTGCCCTCGCAGGGGCTGGTTCTCACGGGCGGTACCCGGTCCGGGCAGAGGCGGAGGCTGCAGGTGATGGTTTTCCTCCAAGGCAGCTTCCCAGGCTCTCCCAGCAGCTCCGGGCAGTCCGAGGAGTCCAGACCCTCACAGTGCCCCTGGGCCACCAGCTCAGGGCAGAGTGTGCTCCTGGCCCTTCAACGGGACCTCTTGGGTACCCAGCCTCTTTTCCTTGACAGCCTGAACCAGCTCGGGAGCTGCCGAAGAGAAAGGCACCTTAAAATGCTGATGATCGATAGCTTTTGTATTTGGGATTGTCGCTAATTAGCACCCTCTTAGCCCCTCAGTGCTGAAGAATCAAAGAATCATAGAATGGACCAGGTAGGAAAAGACCTCTGAGATCATCGAGTCCAACCTTTGACCTAACACCACAGAAGGTCCTCAGATTACTTAGTTACCCCTTTAATGCGGTAATCTTGGTCCACTGACTCTTCTACCGCTGTCCCGGGACCCTGGGGGTTGAGGTTCAGGCTTTTCCACATTTCTCTTCGGCTGGGCGCTGCTCCCCACTGATATTTTGGTAAGACAAGAGGAAATCACCTCAAGTTGCTCCAGGGGACATATAAATGGAATATCAAGGAAAATTTCTTCTCCCACAGGGTTGTCAAGCACTGGCACAGCTGCCCAGGGCAGTGGTGGAATCACAATCCCTGGAGGGATTTAAAAGACGTGTGGATGTGGCACTTGGGGACACGGTGGGTTGGGCAGTGCTGGCTAAACAGTTGGACTCGATCTCGGAGGTATTTTCCCAACTCAGCGATTCAGTGATTCTATTTCCAGCGGAGCTCTGACTCCTTTCACACTCTCCCCTCTGCAGTGAGTGAAAACGCGGCCCCTGCCCGGCCCTTGGGCTGCTGCTGCCCCCGGCTCGGTGGCACTGCCAGGGATGGGGCCTCTCAGGTGTGCCCACTGCCGTGCTCCATGGGCATGGCCTGGGAGGCTGCAGGGCTGTGCCAAGGGGAGCACAGCTCTGTGAGCTCAGCACTTCTGAGGCCAAAGTGGGGCAGGTCCCTGTGTCCCCTGTGCAGACAGCGAGTCCCCGTGGGCCGGGCTGTGTCCCCTGTCCGTAGGTGTGAAGGGTCTCCTGGGCAATGAGCTCATCACATCCTGAGAGCTTCTGCTGACTTGTAATCCAAGTCTTCTTCCACCAGCGAGAGAGCAGCTCCCCCTTCCCCCTTTCGTTTAGAGTCTGTGCAAGGGGGATAAGTGATATGCTTAAAGGATTAACTCCTCCTGCTCCTCAGCCTCTCTTCCCTTTGCCGTGGAAGCCAACAGAGAGAGTGTGATAGAGCTTGCTGTGACCACAAGAGATTAATTAAACAGTAAGCCCTAATTACTGAGGCTAAGGCTGACCGACTTACTGTGCCTGTAAAATAGCTGAATACTTAATTTAGACTAGAATGTGGACATAACTTTCACCATTAGCTGAATAAACAATGAGCACCCAAGCTAAACGGATTGTTCCCTGATAGATGGAGGGCTCTAACTCTCCTGGCTCAGGTTTTGTGTGCCCTGCACCTCCCTCTGCCTGGCTACAGATACCCACGGCCTTTTGGGCAAGGGGGAGCTGCCTTGTAATGCACCACCCTGTCTCCAGCCGGGGCGATTGCCCGCCTCTCAGTATTACTCAGCTTTCAGTCCATTTATGGAAGTCGTTGTCATTTGCATTTCACTGCAGGTTTGAGAAAAACCTAACGGAGAAGACACTGAAAGGCGTAAAACAAAAGCAACCCCCAAGTCCCAGCGCTAGGCAGTGGAAGTAGGGCACGCAGCTCCCATCCCCGCCTTTCCAAACCTTCCTTAATAACAATGAGAGGTTCTGAGAAGGGAAAGTTAATCTGTAGCTCCAGAGCTTTGTGTTGTGCTTCTCCCTTTCCGTGTGCATTAACCTTTCAGATCTTGGGAGGCTGAGGGGTGTGTGGAGCGGGCATTGCCTTTTGTAATTCCTATTACTCGTGCTCTCTGCGTGGCTCCTGATCCAGCCCCAGACACAGGGCCCATTAACGGGAGCTCATGGAGCACTTCATCAGACCTTCAGTCTGCCTCGGAAATTTGTCTCGGAGGTGGATTGGAGGTCCCGAGTGGGTCTGAAGCTTCGCCGATCTGAACGCTCTGCAGAGGAGGAGGGAGCACCCCAGGATCGTGGGGGTGATAACTGAAACAGGGCAAAACAAGCAAAGGACATCTCGATTCCTGCCTCAAGAAGGGGGTGACGCGGTGATTCAATGGCCTGGGGCGTGTCCGTGTGCCCGGGGCTGTCGGTAACAAAGCCTTGGGGATTGCCAAGTCTCCCGGCTTTTCCGGCAAACAACAGCACAAACCACGGTGTGCTGGCACAGGTTTGGGGAAGGGGGAGAAGCTACCGCTGCACTGGCCTTGTTTCTGTGCGTGTATGTGACGTGTGAGTCAATGTATCTGCAGCCTCAGTCAGTAAAAATGAGTGAAATGATGAGCTTTTAAGGCAAACTTGTCCACATTTTCACATGCGTTGTTTTGTGCCATAATGAATTGAAGTCCCCGTATGGGAAACTGCTCCTTGTCTTCAGTCCTCTGACCACATGGCGCTAACCCCTGTTCCTCTTCCCGTGTTAAAAAGATCAAAACCATTACGAAACTGGGAAGCCTTGGGATGTGCTGGTGAATGGCTTCAAAGATCGTTTGGGGAACGTTTCCCTGTGGTGTTTTCCTGCAGAGGTGCTGATGTGTAAGGTGGGTCCTCTCACCTGCCTCAAGCTGCTCCAGCACTTCCAGAGCCTGTGCTGAAGGATGAAGGTGAACCCTCACTTATTGCAAGTGCAGCAGGTTTGGTACTGTCATCGCTCCATGTTGTCCTCTGCTTCACAGTGATGCCTTCTGGGAGATAGGCTTGCCCAGACAGCTGTTTCCAGCTGTTCCAGAGCAAAGGATCTTCTTTTAGGACACGGAAATGCTGTTAGAGGTGATCTGTTCCCCCAAGAGCTCCTCCCTCAGGTGTGTTGCTTATGCAAGTGCCTCATTACTGATGTTGCACACACAGGTACCATGTTTTGGCAGATGTTTGGTGCAGAAACACCCACGGGAGCTGCAGGTGACAGTGTGTTGCTTTCCTCATGTCATTTTGTTCTTCAGCCCCCAAGTTCCTCAAAACCTGGGAGGACCTTGGGAATGTGGGCCCTCCTACACCTTGTCATTGGATATGTCAGCCCAAAACATGTCAGGTGTGAACATGGAGCCATTTCCCTGTGTGTTCATTTCTCTGTATTTTCTTCTGATGCCTGAATAGTTTCTCTTGGCCATCACTGAGAAGACAGCAAGGTCCTGCTCTTCAGTCAATCTGTATTCAAGAACGATGCTGAAGTGAATCCAGCCAGAGTGTGACTCCTTTTGCACCGGGATCTGACATGGCCCTGATGGACTGGGAGCTTTGCATAATGTACAGCAGACACCTCTGGGGACAAGCACAGACAGGGCTGGGTTTATGTGGAAAGGAACCTGGGAACTGCCTTCAGCTTGCATCAACCTTTGGGTAAGGGACTGGTGAAATTCCCAAACTTCCCTGGCTTTCCTTTGCCAGCCCATCCAGCTCCTGAGCTGGACCAGTAGAGTCCTGGTGCTCTGTCAGTTTTTGTGAAGCTTCTCCCTCTTGGGTTTCAAGAGTGATGCTCAAGTGGAGCTGAGCCTGTACACGACTCGAGTTCATATAAAGTCAGATTTGAAAACATGTTTTGACATCTTGATGTTGAGAAGCATCGTAGGCAGATGTTCAGAAGAGCCTAATCAGACCAGAATCTTAAGGAGGATTAGATGTCTGATCATTTTTGTACCACAGTCAGATATCACGGCGAGAGACAGGCTAAGGCTGCCCAAATCCCCCTCCCTCGTGGTCAAGTCCTCAGTTGAACTGAGGTCCAAAGTAATGGAAGAGAAGGTGTGAACTTGTTTTTTCCTGCTGACTGGTCAGCCTTGAAGAGCAACGGAGTAGAAATGATCTTAGAAATGCCAGGGACAATAAAAATATGAAGCCTGATATAATTTTTAAGTACTTCTAAACCATAATCTGGATGGATAAAATCAACACTGGCTGCCCCATCCCTGGATGTGTCCAAGGCCCGGTTGGACAGGGTTTGGAGCAACCTGGGCTAGTGGAAGGGGGTGGAACTGGATGATCCTTAAGGTGACTTGCAGCCCAATTCCTCTGCCACAGGCACAGGCTGTGTGCAAGCAGGTTGTTTTCCCATAGGACCAACGGATGGTGCTGGAGCTGGGATGTTGTGCGGGGACACTGGGGACACTGGGCACCACAGAGAAGGTTTCTTGACACTCTTCAGCCTTGCTGCACTGTGTCCTGGGAGTCCCTGGTTATCCACTTCTGTGAATTGTCCAGTGTGGTGTTACTCAGGTCCTGCTCACTGAAGATCTTTTGGAGCTGACAGGCTGGTTGTTGAGCAACCTGGGACGTGGAGCAAAGCTGCCAAACTTAATCTAAATGACTCCTTCCACAGTCAGGGAATGGCTGCCAGGTTACATGTCATGATCCATCTACAAAGGAATTAAGATCAAGAGAAACAGAACTGCTGCATCTCCTCTTGGTCTCCAGGGGTTCACTCCGGGGGGAGAGGTGACGTGGAGAAGGTGCTGAGCTGGGACACAGTTCCTGCTGTCCCTCCCTGGGCTGCTGCATGGCTGGAAACACCGTGCCCTTCCCTCACTTCTGACCATTTAGAGTAAGCCTTGTTCATGCTCCACTTCATCTCTCCCGGGCTGGGAGAGCTGCGAGTTGCTGTGGGATTTTGGCTTGGAGGTTCATGCAGAGATGGAATTGCTGTGCCAGCCAGGCTTTGCCATCCGCGCTCCCAGCCCAGCCCAGGAGCAATCAGGAACAGGGTCTCTCTGGCCCCACATTTATCCAGCAGCTGAGGGTATCTCACCCCAGTGGTTCAGGCAACTGTATTACAGATATTACAGACAATACCACAATCATGACACCTACAGAAGAGGAGCTGTATTCTCCAGAGGCCTCTTTCCCCTTTGTTCACTTTTATCCTTGATAAAAATTATTAGAGCATCTCTCTCCCTGCCCTCCCCTCGCTGGCTTTTTGCATGATTCCGTTCTGCATCCTCTGGCAGACTCGAGCACAATCTTTTAACAATTTTCTCTACCTGCATCGCAGCAGGATTTTCCTCCAGCACAGCTGGTGCAAAATGAGTGCATGAGAGTGAGGAGAGCAGGAATCACTGGCCAGGAACGTCTCAGTAAGCTGCTTTTCTTGGCCTGAAGATCTGGACCTTCCTGTGGGCTGGAAGGAGATGTGCAGTCTGTGTTGTTTGTTTATTTTTTAAAGCAAATGTGCTCTTGGGAGCTGCTCTGCTTGGCAATAACCAAGCTTCAAGATGGGATTGAAGTGGCTGCTCTGTTCCTCCATTTGGCAAGTTCTGACAGCAAATAATAGTCAAAATGAAAAAAAACCACAGTATAGTTCTCTGACCCCTGAACTCACCTGGGAGTGCTGGGAAGCTTTGACCTTCCCTCTGAGCTACTTCAGGTGTAAAGCAGGACCCAGGGAAGTCAGGGCATGGTGGGGGTCCCTTCCTCTCTTCAGGGAACTTTGCTGCTGCTGGTTCTGACCTGCTCAGAGGGGGATGACAGCTGAGGGGATGTTGGGACGGTGCTCCTAAATTTTACCCACTGTCCCTCATAAAGGACACCTGCGCTCCTGCCTCTGGAGCACAGCGAGCTGGAAGTCCTTTTCTTTGTGATTTAACCAGAAACTTCCCCAGAGATGGATCTGGACTGTCCCAGGAGTCTCTGGGATCTGCTGTACCAGGGCAAATAAATAGTCCCATTGGTGTTTTCCCTGATCCAAGCATCCCAGTCATCTGACAGGAAAAGACCTGCACTACCGTACCATTTTCTCTGCCCTGTCTCTGCCTTGCCAGATGGAAGTGCTGCTCCATTAAGCCCAGTCACCTGTCTCAGGCTTGGGCTGGAGGTGAAAGTCCAGGGAAATGCTTGGTTGCCTGGCAAAGCTGTTCAGGGCCGAGGAAGGCTCCTTGTTGAAGCAGAACCAGCCAGTGCTGGAGAGCAGAGTGGTTTGCTCACCTCTGCCTTTGGGGCTTATGAGGAGGAGTTACTCATGACTGAATCCGTTTTTAGAATTTGCCATGGGATGCTCTTTGCCCTCTTGTAATGGGAGATTATGGATGTCTGACCTGTTTCAGCACTCAAAATTCTTTGCTTTCTCTTAACTCCTCTGCTTTTCTCATCATCTTAAAAAGCCCAACTAAATCCCGATGCTTCCCCTCGCAAAGCTGAGTAATCCTCGCAATTGCAATCTCTTTTTCGTCTTTAAGGCTTGCCATGCTTAAGATCTGTGTGATCTTCCTTATGGTGTGAAAAAAAAAAACCAGAGCAGAAAAAAAGCCCTGAGCATGCAGATTGAGGGAAGGGCAAACTGTGGTTTCATAGAACATCCCCACGACACGCTCGGATCATTTTCTCCTCGTCACAAACACCCCCACCACCCTGGCTGCTGACTTCACTGCAGTGCTGTGGTGGGGAGTGTGTTCCTGGGAGAAACAAGATGGTTTGGTGGCTGTAGGAGGAGAGAAGGGGATGTGGAGGTCAGAACTTTACCTGGTTCTCAATAAGACTTGATGTAAAAACACTCCTTTTTTTTAAACTCTTCAGAGCTGCCGTGTCATTCATCCACCCCACTGATCTTGTGAGGAGGATGTTGGTGGAAACCAACGTATTTCTTTCTTTCCAGATGCTGATTTGCATCAGAAGAGGTGGGGGATTATTAAAAATGGCATTTCCTCTTCTGGTGTTTACTGAGAAAAAGATTTTTCCACTGAAAAAGGCCACTGAATGTATTAGATGTAGTGGCCAGAAGCAGAGAAGTGAAAAATTTAGACAACTGAATAAATCATCTGGGGGAAACTTGATTTTCAGGTGAAGGTAAATTCATCATAGAATAAATGCTGTGAAGATGAAAATGAAAATGTTTCAAGGGAAAACTCTAAAGAAAGATGGCCATTCACCCTGTGAGCTCCCTGCACCTCCACAAAATAAGGCAACTTCCCCTGGAGACCCATTTGTGTGCTCAGCAGTGCTCGGGGGTGAAGAGTTACGGGAGGAAACTCTCATTTCAACCTCTGCCCAGGGTCTGTTGGAGTTTCACGGGGTGCTGAAACACTCCAGCATCTGTCTCCGTGCAAAGTCTCCAGCAGCCAGGTTAAGCTGCAAATTAACCAAGTCTGGCCTGGGGGAAGAGTCCTATTTTCTTGCATTCCCAGCAAGTGCACCAGAAGGCAACCAACGGCCTGGAGCTGCTTCTTGCTGTCCTGGTCCCCAGGGCTGGCACCACCCGGGTACCCACGTCTGTGCCAGGGGCTGGGGGCTCCTGCTGTGTCTGACCGAGGCCGAGCATGTGAAGCACCTTCTTCCCTCGCTCTTCCCTGCGGTGTCTCGGTGAGCTGGAGCCGCTCCAGGCTCACCTCGGCAGCCGCTGCCGCCTCCGAGTGTGTCTCTGGCTGTGCTGCAGTGTGAGAAAGCCCTTCAGACACCAACCCCGCGGGGAAGGAGCCAGTTTCTTCCACAGAGTCACCCTTTGCCTCTTGCCAGACCTTATTTGTGTCACTTGTGGATGCTGCCAGCCCTGTCCCCGTCTCCCGAAGCCAGCAGATGTTATTGCTACAGGCTTGCCTGGTCGGCGGGTTGGTTTTGAACTGAGACAGCTTGGATGACTAAGGCAAAAAACACATTAGCGGCAGAGTCCAGGGTTTCCTTGCTGTGGGGGAAGTGAAAATGTCCCCCCCGTTGATGGCCCTGACTTCTCCGGGAGGCCCCTTCGAAAAGTTAATACTTTGCATCCCAAATTTAGCCCAAATGCAAAAGCATTTGCTCCCCAGCTACTGCAGTGGCTGTTGCCGTGCGGCGCTCCAGGAACAAGGAGGAGTTATCTCTCTGACTTGTGGTGGAGGGAAGCAACAGAGGGTGTTGGAATAAACAGGATTAAAGGATTTCGTCCATAAATACAGGATTAAAGGTATCCAGTGCTCTGCAGGAGTCATTCAAACCAAGGAGAAACAAAGTAAGTTGTCCAGAAGGACGCAGCTCTGTTTCAAGCCGGCGCATCCCCGCGCTGCTTTTGTCCCCCTGCGCTGCTGCGGGGGCTGCACCCTCCGGCCCCCGCATGTCCCCCTGCCCCGGGGGTTCGGAACCGAGACCCCCCCCTCGTCCCGCCCCCCCAATCACTGCCCCCCAGCCCTGCACCTTCCCGGGGGCTCCTGCTGGCACAGACGGGGGTGACGGGGGGCTGCGCTGCCTGCGCGGA
>VWZF01006190.1:214158-282640 GCA_013396755.1 Sclerurus mexicanus | reverse complement strand
GCGGGCGGGGCCAGGCGCTGTCCGCGGTGCTGAGACGAGTTCTCAGTGATGCTGAGCTGAGCTTTCCGCGGTGCTGAGCTGAGGTCTTGCTGGTGCTGAGCTGAGGTCTTGCTGGTGCTGAGCCCAGCTCTCCGCGGTGCTGAGCTAAGCCGATCGCGGTGCTGAGCTGAGCTCCACGAGATGTTGAGCTGAGCTCTCCATGGTGCTGAGCCGAGTTCTCCGTGGTGCTGAGCCGAGCTCTCCACGGTGCTGAAATGATCTCTCCGTGGTCCTGAGCAGAGCTCCTCAAGATGCTGAGCCGAGCTCTCCACGGTGCTGAGCCGAGCTCTCTGTGATACGGATCGGTGCTGTCCTCGGTACCGAGCTGAGCTCTCCGCGGTGCTGAGCAGAGCTCCCCGTGGTGTTGAACCGAGCTCTCCGTGGTGCTGGGCAGAGCTCCCCACTGTGCTCAGCTGAGCTCTCCGCGGTGCTGAACCGAAACTCCCGGTGCTGGGCAGAGCTCCCCGCAGTGCTGAGCGGTGGTGACAGACTGAGCTCTCCGTGGTGCTCAGCCGAGCTCTCCGCGGTGCTGAACCGAAACTCCCTGCTGCTGAGCTGATGTTCCCTGTGCTGAGCCTCTCTCCCTCGTGCTGAGCTGATGTTCCCTGTGCTGAGCCTCTCTCTCCCTGGTGCTGAGCAGGGCCCTCAGCCCCCACTGCTGCCCGTGGTGCGGCTCCGCCCTGGCAGAGCTGGGGCTCGGCACAGCTCAAGGCTGGAGACGGCAGCGAGAGGCGAGTGGGGACCCGGTGCTGGGTTTGGATTCCTTCCCCTGGGATTGCTTCCCTCCTCCAGCCCGACAGGGCGCTGGTGATTTTATTCTCACCGGGAGCAGGCATTGCAATCTAGCAGTAATTCATGTTTTGGACCTGTATAGACTCTTTAAATCAAACTTTTCTAGCCCATTGCTTATTTACAGTACGTGCTGAAGTGAAATGTTTCTGAAGAGCAATTCAGCAGATGGTGTTCAGCTGTACAATCTATTTTCAGGCAGTTTAGCTTATCAATCTCATTTAAAACTAATAATTATTAGTGGCTTTTTGTTTCCTTTGGACTTTTCGCTTTCTTGCTCCCAAATTCCTTGAGCAGCTCTGAGCCCGTGTAATACTCTAACTCTCTCAAAGAAGAGAGCCAATTGCCTGCTTTTCTTCCAAACACACCCAGAAAGAGATGAGGAAGTCAGGGAGACTAAATATGAGAAATCTTAGAATGCTCAATTAATGCATCTGTGTGGGTAGAAGTGGCATTTGGATGAGGTTCTCCTTGTGTTGTCCGGTGTCTTCTTTAACTTCTGGTGCCCACTCCATTTGAATACATGATTTTAGCTACAATCATAGCCAATTGTATTGTGCTGGCTCTGGAACAACATTTGCCGGATGGAGACAAGACGCCGATGTCAGAGAGATTGGTGAGTTGCATTTATTTCTTGTCAGTTTTTGTTCCTGGTCTAACACAGAAAGCAGCGAGCCCCTCGGTGCTGGGAGCGCTGGCACCTCTGTTAAAGATCCACAAGTAAAGAGACAGGGACTGATGTGACAAGCACAAAAAAATCAGCCAGTAACAAGCATAACTCTCCCCTTCTGATCCAATCTGCACAAATGCTTCATCACTCCAGCCAGCCCTGCCCAGTTGCAGGATTGGAGGTGGACCTTATGTTCCGATCAGGAGACTCCAAACTTAGGTTGTCTCTAAACCAAGACAGGAAGGGACTGATGGATGCTCAGAAGGATCTCTGGAATCAAATGATCTTCTGTGAGATTTTCCCAGGGAGTGGAAGAGCAGAGCAATCCTTTAGGTTTGTGTGTCTCCTCCTGCCACAGTGCATATCAAAGTGTCTTTACAAAGCGAACTTTGGGTTTAGATGTTTACACTTCCCATCCAAAAAACCCCAAACCAACTTACAAAGGAAAATTATTTCCCTGCAGGCTTTATGGTAATGAGCCCAATTACCTTATTTCAAAAGAAACTAGAAGAATAGCTTCAAAATAATTCTTCCATTTATTGTCATGGTAGGAAAAATGTGTAACCCTTGGTTTGATTTTTCTCCTGCTGTTAATGATCTGGAACATCTTGCATGCCCAAATGCATTAATCCTGGTGCATGTTTAAAGGATGAATAAATATGGGCCCATATGTGTTTGCCATGTAGATATTATGTTATGCAAACAAAGATAATATTAGGCTTGCTGCCAAAAACTAGAGCCCTGTACACTGGTTGCTACAGTTTCCAAGGGTGGTCCATGCCAGGGGGCAACTCACACAATCTCGTTCTTCAGAAGCAGCACAAAGTGTCTTAGTGATGGATCCAGAAAGATCAGGGTCAGTTGTCTGAGGCTGATTTGGAAATGCATCTGCTCCTGCTGCTTGCCCAGCTCCATGGGGTTTGCTCCCTGTCTCTGGTTGAGTGATTTCCACACAAGAAGAGACGAGGAGAAGATGAATATGTGCATTTGTGTAGATCTTTCTGCCATCAAACATGTCTCTGGGTGCTTTGGGAGTGGTTAGCAAGGCCAGCCTGGGGCTGTGACCAAAGCACAGGTTTAGATGCAGGGACTGAGCTGGGAAAATGCCTTCCATCGTTCTGAGCACACGGACCAGTGAAGGGAAAAGCAGTTTTGTGGATGTTTTGGCCCGGTGGCCCTTTGGTGATGTTTTAAGCAGCAGTAGGTACAGTTAACGAGTTGGGTTTATGTTTCTCTATATCCCCAGATTTATAAGGGGATCCCAGAGGCATTTTATTGTCCTTTTCCCCACTGTATTAGTTCCATTTTACAGCACAAACACCTTCAGTTCCTGCCCAAATCATTCCAAAGGGGGCACTGGCATTACCACGGAATACTGTAAGATAATTCTGTGAGTTCAATGCAGCCTCTGTCTTGTTGGCTCTGCCTTGATGAGGAAAGAAAGAATTAACCCCTGATCTTTGTCCCATTGTTGTGCACCGTTGCCTTTGATCCAGATATTTTAGGCCATTTTATCCACAGCACATTCATAGCTCTGAAGTATAAAGGGGTTTGTCATAGAATAACAGTGAGAATCCTTACAAGTCATGAAACATTTTTTTTTAATTTTCAACATATACTGTAAATACCAAGCATTGTGAGTAAGAGAAACTGCCTTCTGGTTTCAAAGTGAAACCTCTTTAGAATGCTTCTGCTGCTTCCACAAACTGGAAGATGTTTCATTGAAAATGTTACAAATCCATGTTAAGCCAGAGTGGGTGAGCATTCCCATACATTTACAGGTTTGGTGAGCCAAATCTGAAGTCTCTGCAGAACAGCAGGTGCTTTTTTTTGCTGTCTTTGGCAGGAATGGATCTGGCCCTTTTTTAGTTAATGATTGATGGATATATATTTCCTTCTCCTGGGTTCATTAAAATATTCAAATTGGAGTGAGGGCTCATCATGGAAGAGTTAATCAGATGTTAAGGATGTGAGATGCACATCACGAGCCTTTGATGACTGGGAGATGTAGGCAGAGCTGTTGAAGGAAAACCAGAGCTGCCTGGATACTTTGTCCCACAGATACAAGACAAAAATGCTAAGATTTTCCATTTGTTAAAGCTGAGGAAAAGAAGGAAGGAGCCCATACAAATATTTTAATGATTTTGGACTTCTAATCAAAATTTTCTTCTAGCTATCTCCCTTGAGACCCAAGATATGAAGCTGCAGTGCAATCTCCCTTGGCTGTTTTCTGTGCTCCTGTCACTTGTCAAACAGGGTTAATTCATGGGCAGAGCGAGGGGTGTCTCAGTGTATCCAATATTTCCAGGTTTGGAATGGCTGAGTTAGGAACAGTCTTTCTCTGGCCATTTTCTGTACGGAGTTTGCAGCACACAAAAGCATTGCTTGGCTCTGGGGTGGCAATTTTGACCAAAAGCAAGGCTTTGAGAAAGCACCAGTTTGGTGGTTGGAGAATTTAGGGGTGAACTGGAGTATCGACTTCAAGTCTTCAGACAAGAGCAATAGGCTTGTTCTCCCCCCAGCACCAGACTGATCTCCTCCTGAGGCTCCTACCTACTCTGAGCTGAAAGTCTCCCATGCTTTAGTTGCTGGAAGGGTTTAATTCCCAGCAGGAATTGTCCAGGAGAACAGAGATGCTGCAGGTTTGCTCCTGCTCATCCCAGCCGGGTGCCGTAGCCAGTGGTTGTAGAGCCAGTCTCCCCGTGCCCCAATAAATATTGCATTGTTTGTACACACTGGAGCGATGCCAAGTGAGAAGATGCTGAGGGAGTTGTGCTGAGTGGCCCAGGGCCTGGCCTGAGAGCTCCAAATGTGGGAACGTGGACTTCCCCTCTCAGCCCTGAACGGCCTCGCTGGTGGATGCTCACGATGTTCTTGGCTGTCCAGGCCAAGGCACACTCCTTCTCTCCCCATCTCCTTCCCAGTGGCTCAGTTTTCCATGAGAAGCTTCAGAAGACCCAAGAGTTGTCCCAGCCTGACAGAGATGATTTCAGAGCTTGCAGGACAGAGTATCTCTTTTCTGCCCCACCCTATTTGAAGACACCAGAGGGTCTGTGGGATGTTCACTGCAGGGCTCGGGCTGTTTCTGCTGTGAGCACAGATATGACTTTTCTCAGATATTCAGGATGACAGCTCTTGCAATTTCCTAATGGATTTAATGCCTTATCCCATCCACAGGCACTTCGGGCAGCCGTATGTGAGCTGCTCATGTCAACCTTTGCATGAACAAAGCCTTTCCCACCCAAACCTATCAAGGCTCCCACATCCAAAGGCCAAGGAAAGACACTGGGACATGGACTAGGAATAGTAATGACTTTCCAGACTCAGAAGTTGTTTCCGATCAGAAACATATTGATTAAATGCGTGTTTGGCCCAGTCTCAAGCTTTGCTGTGTCCACAGCAAACGACTTGCTGGCACAGCTCTGGCTGCTGCCCAAATTCTCCACCCTCCTTCCAAGCTCACACACTGATACTCATTATCACCTGCTCTCCCACTCTTGAACCCAAGCAGGACACAACCTCCTGTGTGGAGGAGCTGCAGGATGTGCTGGCAGCAGGGATTCTGTGCCATCCCAGTGCTGCCCAGGGTATCTCACCCACATCCTCGTCCTCCTTCCATCACACAGGGTCACCTGAATCCTTTTTTTTCAGCAGCAGGACCTCTACCCTAAGGGGTACAAATTTTATTTTTCATCTCATCGTGACTGCCCTGATCCTTAGGCTGAAGCAGTGCAAATTGACGCAGGCTTTAGAAAATACCCTCTTATTTCCCCAGCTATTCACCGGCAACCCTACGATTTTCCTTCATAATAAATAGCCCAATCCATCTGTGAGCCTTCCTGCTTCCCTAGAAGCTAAGGACTTCTTTGACCCACTTCCTAAGTGCTCTGTGTCGTCCCAGCTTCGGGGAGAGCACATCCCAGCAAAGCCTGGAGTACCTGCAGCCTGGCTCTTTAAAGCTGGGAGCTGTAATCACAAGGCACCTGACCTAGATTGAGCAGAGACTGGGAGCAGAGTAGATATGAGGCTTCAAGGAAGTGAGGGAGTAACGTGGAGGAGGGCATGTGGGTAAAGGTATCTTTTTTGGTGTGTGTTAGAGGAGCTATTTTTAGAGGCACGCTCGTAGTTGTGGGATGGGAATATGGGATGGGCTGGGAGGCCTTTGTTTCCGTGAATTATCCGGAGTTGTTGAACTAGGAGGTGATGTGGGCTTGAAGAGCAGTCCCTCTGTGCGTGAGGAAAGGCAGTAGGACAACTTCTCCTGAGGTCACATAATGTGATTTCTGATCCCCTCTTCCTTCTTCCCTCTTGGGTTGGAACTCTGGGGTCCCTCCAGCTTTTGCTGGGGAGCAACTGCTGGAAGAAGAAGTTTATAGTAGGATTTCTCTTGAAAGGTTATGAAAGTTCTGATGGCCTTGGTTTCTCTGTGGGTGAAGAACACGGAGATGGGCAGCTGGAGGTCTGTCAGCGATGGTTTGTGTCCTCTGAGCAGCATGAGGGAGGCTCTGTGGAGGGACAGAGGGCTGGGAGGTGCTGCTGCTTGTGGAAACACCTCCTTGACTGGAGAAGTTGGTTTTTGGTGTGGGTTTTTATTTTCCCCTCTCCATTTCAAGCAAAGGCCTACAGTGGGAGCTCAACAGCTCTGTTTGGCCACTCAGTACTGTGTGTGTGACCCACGGGTGACTGTCACCTTCCCAGGCCACAGGGGAATGGCAGGTGCAGTTGCTGAGGCACAAAAGGTGGAGGGGATGGAGATAGCACAGGGTGAAAGATGAAGTGTGTGGAAGATCTGGGCTCTCTGATGATGTGGGGTGCTGCTTTGTAGGAACAAATCCTTAATGCAGCCACTGGTGGGACGGCCTGTCCAGAGGGAGTATTTTCCAACAGCCTGGAGGCATCTTCATGATGGACTTGCTGAGGTGGATGAACATCCAGCCAAGCCCTTTTGGGAGGGGTGTGATGTTACAGGATGGGTCAGGTTGAAGGGACCACCAAGGGTCACCCGGTCCAACCTCACTGGTCCAACAGGGCCATCCCAGAGCACATGGCACAGGGTTGTGTCCACACGGGTCTGGACTATCTCCAGTGCGGACACTCCACACCCTCTCTGGTCTCTGCTCAGTGCTGGGTCACTGCACAACAAAGTTCTTCCTCATGTCCAGGTGGACCTCCCTGGGCATCAGTTTCAGCCCGTCCCTCTTGTGCCATGGCTGGGCCCCCCAGCAGAGCCTGGTCCCTGCTCTGCCCCTCCCTGCAGGCACTGATGGGCACGGATGGGGTTCTTCTTGAGGCTGAACAGACCCAGTTTTAGGGGTAAACCCCTCGATTTTCTGTAACAAGTGCTATGCCCAAGGTGGGGGTCTGTCAGAGCTGAGCAGGAGTTGCTGTGCTTGCCAAATACGTCCTTGTGTCAAACTTCCTTCTCCCTCCTGTGGCCACAAGCCTGGACATTCCTGCTCTTTTCTTATAAGAGAACAAACGATCCCCTTCTGGCATTAGTAGGGTTGCAAAATGGAAACAACAGTCCCCCAAACAGCAGCTCAACTCTTTGGCTCTGATAGCCAGAAATGCCAAAGCCACTGGAAAACCCAGATTTCTAATATCTTAATTTGGAAGTTTTCTTTTTTTACGTGGGGCTGCTTTGCCTCCATGGACTTCAGCTGAAAACAGGGATCTGAGGCACATCTGGACATTGGTTATAGGTGCCAAAGCTAATTAACATCTTCTGGAAATTGGTCTTCATTGCTTTTAGCTCTTGCTTTGTTCCCATTTCTTGCCTACATCTTCCTTACGAATGCGAATGCTTCCATTTGGCACTGAATTGGTATTGAGACTCCCGTCAATTATACAATACTAAATGATATATAATAAATAGATATAAAATAATATAATACCGAGAGAGCTGGTGCTGTATATGAACTAAATGGTTTACTAAAACTATGGAGATTAAGTTTAGTTTCTCTGTAGTGAGAGAGGACATGGAGCTGTGATCCCGAATTCTGAGAGCCAAACCTTCCCACTCCTGTGGGGAGGGAATGGGCATTTCTCCCTGAATCCCACACAGAGCAAGGAAAACGAATGAGACCAGAGCTGTGGAGATGGAGAAAATGGAGGAGAAAGAGTGAAGGAGGCACTGATGGCAAAACTGCTAAATAAATAATTTCCTGTCAGTGTTGCCAAGCTCTCCGCTCTGACTGTTAATCCCAGGATATCCTTTGGTTTCAGGTTCCTGGATGAATTGTGAAGCACTCCTTTTCCCCTGTCAATAACTAGTGGGATAGGTGATCTCAAGTTTAAATGTACCCTCAGAGAAAAATTTCAGCATCAGAATTCCCTCCGGAATATTGTGTAGAGATAGAAAGTATGGGGGAAAGATCAGAATAAAGGCAAACAGAATTCCCGGTTTGAAAAAAAAAAAATTACCTTCAGAGAAATAATAATGAAATTCCTCTTTGGCCTTGGTTCCAGTAAACTTAAAGCTTCTCCTTTCGGCTCAGGGAGGGGCAAAGGGTGTGAAGTTGGTGCCTGGGGTTGTTTCCATGACTTGTTACCAGAGCAGGAACTCCTTGACTCCTCGGATTTTTGCTCTCTTTCAGGATGACACTGAGCCTTACTTTATTGGAATATTTTGTTTCGAAGCCGGGATAAAAATAATCGCGCTGGGGTTTGTTTTCCACAAAGGCTCTTACCTCCGGAATGGCTGGAACGTCATGGATTTTGTCGTGGTCCTCACGGGGTAAGTGACACCCCCCCGAGCTTTGGGGGGCTCTCCCTCTGATTCCTGTTGGTTTTTACCTGCGGGTTGGGTGGGGCTGAGTGGAGGGAAATGGCACTGAGTCGTTTCTGGCTGTGCTATCTCTGGAGAGTGGCTGTTGTGCTGAGGGAGTCACTTTTGAAGTGTTTGAACCAAGTGAAAAGTGATTTTAAGGGTATTTATTTGTGTGTGTCTTATCCAGGCTCTTACTGACATTTCCCTGACTTTGCAGGTTCTAATTGCCACTGGTACTTGAACCTGATTTAAACCAGTCTATTTTCTGGCATTGCAGGGTGACTTTAAAAGTCAACATGGAGTGCACTAGCAAATGAAAAGCATCCCATTCTTAAGCTCTGAAATCAGCAAAGTTTCTGCAGGAACAGGTTTATTCTGCCATAAAATAACTTTTCTAAACAGAATTCGAAGACGTTCGAAAAGAATTCAAAATGTCTCATTAAGGCAAATGTTATCTGCGTATTTTGTACTCTGGTTTGAAATGATATCACTGATTTCTTTTTTGGAAATGCTTGCAATATTTTACATTATACATTGGAAGAGTTTCTATCTGTGTTTGTAAATGGAGGGCATAATGGAAACACAAATATTAAGTAACACTTGTAGCTTACAAATTGTGCTTTAAGGAAATGTTCCAAAGGTCTGCATGAGATCCTTCAGCGTGGAAGGATCTCAGCCAGTTTTCCCCCAGCCTGGTATCAACCTCCTTCCCATATCCCTCTTTCCCCCCACCTCGTCTGCCCCCTGGTCAGTGGTGTGGAGCAGGATGCTGCTGGGGAAATGCTCCCATACATCTACAAATGTATTCATTAGCCACATTATCACTGTAATTCTATTTGCATTCAGGGCACCACGTGACCCAGCAACGGAGAGGCCAAAGGGAACCGGTTTGATATTGAGAGGGAGAGAATAAATATGCAGGGTTTGACTCTCCTGCTGCTGGGCTGGGTGTTTAATCAATAGAAACTTCAGTGGAGTCACGAGGAGAAGCAGATTTACATACTCAGAAGCACAGGGGGTACCAGGATGAAAAGAGAATTAGCACAGATGCTGCAATTATTCACACCCATGGTATGTTCTGATTCCTGGTTAGTTCTACACCCCTGTTTTTGCATTTAAAAAAAGAGAAATGAAAATCAAGGCCCTGATTCTGGAAGGGACTTTGGAATGTGTTTTAATTTCTCCTTCAACAAAGCACTCAAGTACACCTTTGAATTCAGCTGACTCCAGTGGTTCTGTACTTGAAGTTAAGCTCTACAGAAAAGCTTTTCTGAATTCCAGCCATATTGTTTAGGCATGGCGTTTGTTTTTTTTTTTTTTCATAGATACATGCCAAGAATCAAGAGATAATTTGTTTTTTTTTTTACGATTGAGACGTTCAAAGTTTTGCAGCAGCAGCTGAAACGTCGCTCGTGGACTCACCAGGGACTGGGGGATGCTCAGCCCCGGTGCTGGTTTCCCTCTTTGCAGCTCTGTTTGATCTGGGAGCGTAATTGTGGAATATCAGCTCCATTAGGCAGCTGGAACGAGGAGCCCTGTTCCATCTGCAAACAGGCGTGTTCCTCTCCAGCACGATCCCGTTCACGTCAAAGCTGCTGGTTTCCAATGGTGACACCAACTGGGCTCTCTTGAAGCTGCCTTGTACATGGACTTCCCACCAGGCAGGCAGTGCAGGGGAGGCAAAGGCTCGACTCGTCAGCATTAAAGTCCAGGAATCATCTCCACAGACCTCTAATCCTCTGATTCAGGATTTAACGAGGCCCCGGAGCTCGTTCCCGGTGTTCGGTGTTTGGGGGAAGGCTCTTGGAAATAACAGCGCCGGCTTGGATTGTTTCCTGAACAGGGGCTGTGTTTGAGCCTGGGAACGAGCTGGAGGGACCTAGAGGAGAGAAGCAGCCCTGAGAGACCCGCAGCCTCCCACGGGGCACTGAATTAGTGTTTTCTCTGCAGCCTGCTGTGTTTTGCTCTGCGTTTCCTAGTTGTTACGCTCTTAGCTCGCTCCTGGGTTGCCATGGGGCTGTGCTGGAGAGCAGGAGCTCCTTTGCCTTGGGATTCCTTCACTGGCCAGACTGGGATTCCTCTTCAGCTGCCCCTGCCCTGGGGGAGCCTGAGCAGGGCTGTTTGTTTGAGACAAACACATCCAGACTCAAGGCTGGTTGTTGGGAAAGAACATTTTCCTGCTGCCCAACCCAGCAGGTTCTCCAGGGAGGGGCTGCAAGGTGCTGACAGGAGCGGGACCTTAATTGTCCCTTCTGTGGAAGGGGGACTCAGATCTGTGCCTTTCTGTAGGTGATCAAGCTGTAATTTATTAGCGAATAATAAAAGAGGACGGTGCTAAGCCGGTGCGTAATGCGGTCTTATAAATATAGATAGGTAGGACATCAGGTTTTGAAATATCATTTTGCTGCTCTATCAAAAGCTTTCCTTTGCCATATGTGCAAGGTTTCTACTTGAAAATGTGACTCGTGTTCCCCAGGCAGCGAGCAGTGTTGGGTTCCCAAGCTCAGGTTCACGTTGATCTTCGGCGTTACGGGGGGATTCTGATTTCTCTCTCTTCTCATTTATTTCTGCATAAGCATGAAAGGTGATGGAAACGTGTTTCATGATGCCACACGTGGAGTTGTGTACCTGCTAATCCTGTCGAGTGCCCATTTTTAGGAAGGTAAATGGTGAATGTCGGAAAACCTGATCACATTTTCAGCTTTTAGCTAAAGCCCATAAAAGCAAAGAGCAGCTTTGCTCTCGTTATCTGTTTCCATAGGAAAAAGGGCAGAGTCTGGGTGTGTTTTGGAGGAGGCTGTGGGGGAAGGCTCTGCATTGATTGAACTCACCCTTATGTAAATATTACAGTGATCATGCAGAAATCCTTCCCACCTGTTTTTTCCAACCCTTTTTTATTTTTTTTTCTTTTTTGCTACCCAAAGCCTTGCACCCTGGAATTATTGATAAATATATTTTTCTCTCTCAACCTGCGACGATGGAGATTTTGTTTGCCAAAAGCAGGCAGCAGGACTTGTTAATCAGAAAATACATCAGGCCTGTGTTTTATGCAGCCGGGATCAATATCCTATCGAGCTAAGCCCGAGTCTAACAGGCAGTGGCCCAAAATGGCTTGGTTGTCGTTCCAGAAAACACTCCCTCGGTTTGTCTCCACAGCAGTGCTCTGGTGCCTGCTTCTCATTTGCTTCCAAGCAATCCTGCTGACTTGCTGCTAATAAAGGCCTGGGAAAATAATAGAT
The DNA here is from genome assembly GCA_013396755.1 of Sclerurus mexicanus. Taxonomy (NCBI): domain Eukaryota; kingdom Metazoa; phylum Chordata; class Aves; order Passeriformes; family Furnariidae; genus Sclerurus; species Sclerurus mexicanus. Next base: position 271,134 of record VWZF01006190.1, on the reverse strand, counting down.
TGCTGCTTCTTGAGAGATTTGGATTCCTTCGTCATTTTTTCAGTGATTTCTGGCCGAAATCGGTTGTAGAGGAGCACCAAGGAAAGCTGCCCTGCTGCGACGTGCCTGTTGCTGCTGGGGAGGAAAACACACGGCTCTTCGAGCTCCTGCTCACTTTGTTTTCACGTTTTCAGGGGATTGCAGTCACTCCAGTGATGATCTCACCCATTAGCAGCTCCAAATCACTCAGAATTGCAGTTTCTCTGCTGGCCTGGCACTGTATGATCTTAATGCACTTTTTTCCAAGGTAGAGGCAAAAGGGGTTTTTAACTCTGTTGCCGCAGCGTGTTCTGGGTTGGAAACCTCAGAAATCCACAGCTGGCTCGGGAACAAAGTTGGCCTATCCCAAACTCCTGAGATGGCAGGAGATGGAGAATGAGCCTGAATGCAGGCCTGCTCCTCTTGGAGTTCCTGGGAAGTCTTCTCCTGGGCTTTGGCCACGACAACCCGAAGAGCTGCTGTGCTGGGTTTGCCTGTCCTGTCCAGCTGGGGCTGGTGGCACCGGGTGCCTGCACTGATAAAACCATACGGACCTTTTTGATTCCCAAAATCCAGGTGTCTAGGGATTTTTGATGGGGGAAAGAAAGGGTCCAATGTCTTTTAAACTGTGTGCTCCAAGGGGTCTGTCCTTGGCTGTGTTTTGGAGCTTCTTTATACTTCTGGTTTCATTTTATTGTGGGTAATGGGTTTTCTGGATTAATTACACACCTCAAGAAAGGTGACGTTTATCCCTTTTTGCCATCACCAGCTCTGTGAGATTTCCTCTGGTGCCTTCTAGGTTTTGTGCAGTTGGGTTTGAATAATAATCATTCAATTTTTTGCACGTTTGTGGTTTTATGAAACTCCACTCCAAAGTTTATGCTTTCCAACCTCCCTTGACCTGAGTTTCCTGTGCACCACTGGCCTTTGTTGCTGCTCTGGTCCTTCCCCAGTTCTATCCCATCCCCTTGGAGCGACCACAGCTGTGTGTGGGCTTTGTCCAACCCCAAGAGTTCCTAAAACCGGTATCACAAAAGGCAGCGCTGGAAAGGATCCTGCCCCGCCCTTTAGGAGCAGAATTAATTTCTTTTGGCTTCCAATCAGCCTGGATTAAACACTCTCGAAGAGTCCTGGTGGCTTCTTGAGCCAGTTGGACCAACTGCCTGGATCTCTGGGTGGGACTGGCAGAGACAGCGTGTGCCAGGCCTGGAGCTGCCAAATGATGTGCACGAAGTCTCTGGGCTGTTACGGATGTCTCAGCCTGTCTGGAACAAATTACAAAAGCTAGAATTATCCTGATTGTCTGAGGAACGTGCTCCCAGCTCCTGATGATGCTAATCATTTGGAAGGTAACTCATTTAGCAACATAATAGAGACCTGTTCCTCCTTGATGTTCGCTTCGCTGGTTCCCGGGATCATCCCGCTATGTGGGCAGTGGGAGCTGCTATTCCTGGTGCATGAGGAGCAGCAGCCGGGCTTGCAGTGATGAGTGGCAGAGTGGGAGGCTCAGGAACCACCCAGCCTGGGGGTGCAGCAGCTTGGGCACCTCTGAGCTTCCCAGTTCAGGTGGAGAGACCTCCCAGACAGGGTGTGGGGTGACACTGGAGAAGGAAATGTCTGACTGAGAGCTGGGATTTCTAAGGCTGCCAAATTTAAACAGATGCTTAGGCTCTAGGTTTTTGTTTTTTTTTTTTTTTTTTAATTTCATGTGCATGTTCCTGTGCGTTAGAAAGCTCTTAAACCAGAATATGTATTATGTAGTGACAGGACAAAAGGGAATGGTTTCAGACCGAAGGAGAGTAGGTTTAGATTGGGTAATAGGAAGGAATTCTTCCCTGGGAGGGTGGGCAGGCCCTGGCACAGGGTGCCCAGAGAAGCTGTGGCTGCCCCATCCCTGGAAGTGTCCCAGGCCAGGTTGGATGGGGCTTGGAGCACCCTGGGCTGGTGGGAGGTGTCCCTGCTCATGGCCGGGGGTGGAACTGGATTATCTTTAAGGTCCCTTTCAACCCAAACCAGTCTGGGATTCTGTGATTTTATACTCCTCAGAACACCTTGATCTTTCCACCTTTACAGAACCACAGAACTTTCTAATTTCAAAGACGAAATTCCAATGAAATAACCCCCCTCAGATGCCCCGCAGCAACACTTTAGGTTGTATTCTCAATGCTTTGTTTATAAGCTGTAGATCTGGAGAGCCGGGGAATAAAGAGGTTGGGAAGTGCAGATCTCTCTCTGCTCTCCTGACGTGGAACTTCGGGCAATTCTGTGCTAGAAAGCAAAGCTGAGCAGCAGCAGGAGCTGGGGAAAGGGGCACTCTGAGAAGGAACAAGCTTTGCCGTGCCTCGCTATCACCAGGAGAAGGAGTAAATCTCTGCATGGTTGTACAGTATGGGGGGGATGGACTGAGATGATTGCTGCTAGTGCTGTGCGTGAGTCATGCCAAGAGCAAAGCCTTTATGGGCTCTAATGGAGCTGATCCTTGTTTTCCATTTCTTTTATGCTCCAGTGATGGATGCAGACTTGCTGGCTCAGAAAAAGCAAGGGTCCCCTCTGAAATGAAATCAGATAAAACTGGACGAGACAAAGGGAATTTACCTGTTTTCCCGAGTCATGTGGCTGGGGTGAGAGGGCAGGGAGGGAGGAGGGCAAGTCACCAAATTTTCTCTTTTGGAGCACAGAAAATTTGTCACTGCAAGGAAAGAAGGTGTGTGAGGTCTCAGTTGGAACAGAAAGTTCTTCTGTCTCGTCCCTTGGCTGGCTGGGTTCTTGGGGGGCAGAAGAAGTAGATTCCTTCAAGGAAGACTCTGGACAGGGAGGAAGGATTTGGGGCCTCTAAATCCTCATGGCAAATGTCCCTGTTTCCCTTCTGCGCCATTCCAGACAGGTTTGCTCAGTGGGACTGGAGAATGTTTTCCCTCTGGGCTCCTTTCACTTAGCAAAGGGGCACCCAGGCTGTGCTGAGCCTGTTGGGGTGTTAATTAGGGCTCCTGCCCTTTTTTGGTTTCTTCTGGTGGCTTTTCTGCATTGATTTGGGTGGGGGTGGGTCGAGACAGGTTGAGTTAGGCAGGAGGGTGTGTAATTGTGTGGCTGGCTGCTAAATTAGAAGGCGGCTTTCCTGGGCAGAGGAGGACTCAGGGCTGTGCTTGGAGGAAGGCTGCAGATGGTCACGGACATGCAGGTGGGGACAGCCCTTCCCTGGCAGGAATTCTCCTTGGAACGTGGCTCTGTGCTCTGGTGGTGGCAACCAGAACGTTTCAGGTCAGAGTACTTCTCAAGGGCAGGCAGATAATGAGATTGATGTGCTTCCCTCTTACTTTGTTGGAAGTGGCTGCGAGGTATCGAGTACCTGGTGTGTGAACTGATAAATGGTGGAGCTGCGCAACGAGGAGCCAGAAAGTTGAGGCAGGAACAAAGAGAGGGGCAACCAAAGTGGTCAGGTCTCCATCTCATGGTGCTTTCCATGTTTTGTGTCTGTTTATGCTTCTTTAGAAGCTTTTTGCTCCCAAAGAGGGGACTGTCAGTCAACATTCAGGGGTGCTCACTTCTCCCTGAAGTTGGGCATCTGGAAAGTAGAAGTGACCATCCCAAGTGAGAAGGAGATGCTTCCTCATCACAGCCAGGGCCTTATCAAAGCCTGGCAGGATCTTCAGTCCAGAGTCCAGCCAGTGGTTTCAGCTTTTAATGGCTCTTGAAGGGAGGCTGGTGGCAGGGAAATATCGACCCTTGGAGGGAACCAGCTGTGCTGAGCAAAGGCAATCATGGAGACTGCAGGTGGCAAGAGGGCTCTGGACCTTGGGACCTGCTCCTGATGTGTGATCCTGCCCTAGGAACCATGTGGAGTGGGTGTCTGCTCAGCTGCTCACTCTTCTCTTGAGGTGGAAAGCTGCTGTTGGAGCTGGGTGTGACTACTAGGAACTCAAAACCAAAGCAGCAAATAAAACTGCAGCTATGAAGTGCTCTATTTTTTAAAACACTTCCTAGTTTAAAAACAAGCAAAAAAAAAAAATCCCCAAGCCCAAAATACTGTGTGGTGTTGAGTGCTGTCCCATAATTAGATGAGGAGGAGTGTGCAGGTTATCTCAGACTCCTGTTTCTCAAATGTTGTCTCTGCTGTTTGTGTCCCAGTTCCCAAGGGACCAGCTTTTGATGGCACAGTGCCTGCTCATCTGAAAAGTTAAGAGCCTGCCTGTCATTGTTGAAAAGGATGAGGATTTAGAAAATCAGCCTGGTTTTAATTCTATTCAAATCCTGAGTGCCAACAGTGTCATGTTTGCACACACATCCTTGGGCCCACATCTCGCCCCGAAGGTTTTGGCTGCTCTGGGACCATGGACTCTCTCAGGGCTCTCTGAAAACCTCAGGAAATCACAGTGGATTCGGGAAACTGATTTTCCATTTTGTCCTAAGAGGGTGTGTGGGATGTTCTGGCCAGGGCAAGCCTTTAGGGCTGGCAGCAGGAGGATTTGTGATTCCAGGTCTCTCTATAGGTCAGCACGTGGCATTTGTGGGTATCTGGAGATGCTTTTCCACACCAAACTCAGATTCTTTGCTTAACTTTAGCTGTCTTGGGTCTTCTCTGTGCTGAAGGATGTGACTGGACTCGGATGGAGGGAGGGGACCATTTGTGAATGAGGTCAGTGGGACCTCAGGTTGCTCCAGGATGACTATGTTGGATAGATTCCTGAGTGCATGGCAAGGCCACTTTTCTTACCCTGGGAAAGCCTGGCAGCTCAGGCTGAGAAAGACCTGGTTCCTGCATCAGACCTATTAGAGCTTGGGGGGTTTGGAAAGCTCCCTGATCCTCCCAAAGGAGCTTGGCCACCCAAACAGTAGCCTTCAAACACCCAGGAGAGATCTTTCCTCCCTGGCGTGGCCAGCACTGGCTACACTGGTGGCTGACACAGAAAGTGTCCATTTTTGTCTATGTTGGTGAATCACCTACAGCATTGTTTTTTGATTAACAGATGAAACAAACTCATCTTCTCAGTGATCTCAGGGTGGAGCATTCAGGAAACAGGTCAGGATTTTCTGGTGGATATTCTTGTTCTGTCGGTGCTGGAGTTGTCTTGGTTTCAGGAGCTGGCTCAGGGTTGGGTGTGTGTATGTAGGTGGTTCTTGTGATCAATGTAGATTTTAAAAGCATCCCTCTGAAGCAAGGATTTCGGGTCACTCCTGAGGTAAACCCAAGGGTTCAGGCACTAATGGGTTTAGCTCTTGGCCCAGTTCAGGTTGGTTCATGTTGGATCTAAGCACAGAAATGATCAGAAGTAGAGATTGGGAATAGCAATTGTACTTGGGGCTCTCAGTGTGGCACACCTGGGCCATAAATCTGTTTGAGGGTTGTTCCTCATGGATCTTTCTAGAGGGGTTAAAGTTGGCTCACCCTCCTTTGCCTCATCATGTGTCAAAATTCCCTGTAAGGGTCTGCAGAACCAGAAGCTCCCAGAGTCAAACTAAAGCTTTAGGAGCATGTTGATGGTCCATGGGATGGTGTGGAAGTGAAGGACAGAAATGAGCTCCTTGGAGGAGACTGAGACTTTGCCAGCTACAAAATGTCCCTGTGCTGAAGAACTCTCCAACTAAACTGAAAATCAGAAGTACTTGGTTGGATGTAGTTTGCTTCTGGTTCAAAGAGGGCTTAAAGAGCTGAAATTGGAGCTCTCAGCTTATTTTGCAATTAAAAAGAAGCCTGAAAAAGTGAACTGTCTTTTGGCTTAGTTCTCCATCTCAAATGTCCTGAACGAGCCTCCTTAAATAAAGTTTGGGCATGGGAGCTTAGGATGAAGGCTGTGAGAAATGAAAAGGCTGAGAGAGTTAAAATTAAGAGGAAAGTCTCATCAGGGCGAGCTAGATAAAGAAAAGCCGAGAGGAAATCATGTTTCCCTATCTATTTTGGCAGGATTCAAAAAGCATCAGTGGAGAAATTGAGGTTTTAGAACTTCTTTCCTGATGGAAATGTAATTAACTCATGGAAGTCATCACAAGAATTTGCTGCAGCTGCAATGGTCTGCTTTGGATCTTGAGACCAAAGGAGCCTTGAGATCTTCTACAGATTCACCAGAGAGGAAATAGGTTTTCGAAGGAGGGTGATTAGGCCCTTTCCCTGAAATGAGTTAGGTGGAAATGCCACCAGGCTGTTTCATAATTGTCCTTTTCTTTGTCTTGTAATTTCTTCTGGATCGTGCCGGAGCCACGACTCCGGAGCAGGAATCCAGCCTCTTACAGCGTGACCTGGCAAATACAGCAGGACATGTCAAAGCCCAGCTTTGTGGCTTTATACACGAGACAATATCAATGGGAGTGGTGGCATTTCATCACTTGATGTCTGATTTAAAGATGGACCACCTCCCTGCACGCTCTGCTGCAGCCTAGAGAGAAACCTCAGTGCTCCAGTGCTGAGCGTGCCCTCAAAACCTGCAAGGCGAAGCCTCAGCAAAAGGTCTGGGTTTGAAAGTGGTCACTCATTTCAAGTGAACCCGAGGTGGTTTCTAATAATGTCACCTGGATAAAAGGGTCCTGCTGTTGTAGAGGAGTGAGGTCTGGCACCATCAGACCAGGTGGAGCATCCCCTTGGCCTTGCTCTGGGAGGACAAGTCCCTCCTCAGCCATGTTCTCCAACCTTTGCAGGATTTGGAACACGGAAGAAGGTTCTGGCAGGTGAAATGATCTTATCAGAGGGTGGCCCTGTGCTCAACGAGGCTTCAGTCAGACCTGAAAGCATGTCCAGCTGCCAGAAGTCAGGCATGAAAGCTCTCCTGCTGGGCAGGAGTATTAACAAACCTCCCTCCCAGTGCCAAAGACAAATCTCTGCTGCTTTTCTGGCCTCCAGCGTTGCGTGAGGGACGGGAGCCAAAGGCTCTGGGAAGTTGCAGCAAGTTGGTTCTGCCCTGTGAGCAAAGGGGCAGGGAGGGCTGGTGGGAGATGGGCAGCACCTCTCTTGGTGGTCACCAGAAGTAGGGCTGGAGAAAAGGTGAGATGAAGTCTTGGCTTGATAAAAACTGTTGCATCCTGGCTGCTCTGGCCAGCAAACTCCTTAAATTTCTTTGGAATCCCATTTTTTCCAGAAGATCATATCCGTGTGCTCCAAGTAAGTGATGCTGTATCAGTCCAAAAACTTTTAGCTGACAACATCTATAACCTCACCACAGATTTATTCAGATTATCCCTGTCCTGAGAAACACGTGCTGAAATGACAAACGTTGCTTTTCTTGCCTTCTGATGCCAAATCTCAGCCTTCTTTCCCCACTTGCTGGGCAGAAACACTGCAAATTCCTGAAGTTCTGGGACCAAACTTATCTCCTGGCCCGGACTGGCTGGATGAGTCCTGAACTTGTGTATTTTTCTATGATAATCAATAAAGTCCTTAAGTTGGCTGGGTGCAATCCGAGAGGAGTTGGAAATGCTCAGCCTGGCTGCCAGTTGTGGAAAAGACCAAACCATTCCATGATGCCCCAAGTCTATTATTAAAAGAACGCTGCATTTTTTTTTTCACTCCCACTTACAACATCACAGCTAATTATAACAGGGACAAAATTATGGTGACCCCTGACTTTCACAAGAGGTAAAAAGGACAAAGGAAGCTCAGCATGATCCAATTTCCCTGCTTTAATTGGAAGGTAGGAAAGGACACCAGACTGTGGTGGCAGGTGTTGCTCTGTCTGAGGCAGAACCAGGATAATGCAGTCCTGGTTCTCTTCTCCAGCACACTGAGCAATGGAGTAGGATTTTGGGAGTCCTTTTTTTTTTTTGTTTCTGCCCATATCAGTTGATAACAAAGGATTTTAGGCCTTTGTGCCCACAGTTCTACCTCTTTAAACATGAAGGTAATGCTTTGTAACGTACTAGTGAAGAAGGCTGGCTGACAGCACTGAAAAAAGTTGAGTTTAAAATGTCTCCAAAGAAGTAAAAATAAGTCTTTTAAAAAAACGTCGCAACGAAGCAGGAGGAGAATTTGAATCAGAAGTAAAAGAGATGGCAAAGGCATAATCTCAGCTGCTCACTCACAGTGAGTGGGAGACTCTTGCACGGAGCTCGGTGTTCGTGTTCCACGGGGAATGTGCTAAAACGGCGCCGTGCCACACGCAGGGGAGCTGCAACCGTGGGGGTGTGTCACACTGAACCCAGGAAGGATTGGACCTCTGGGGGAGGTGACGTGCCTGGAGTCAAAACGTCCCCAAGAATTGCCATGGCCTTGCCAGAGGATAAAAACGAAGGGCTCCATCTTTGCTGGAGAAGAAGGGGGTGAAAGGAGAAAGAGGAGCGTCCTCCATGGTGAAGTCGGCGTTCAGGATAATGTGCTGGCTTTGCATTGCTGGAAACACGGGGAGATGTGGAAAAGGTGGGGCTCCTGGAGCACACAGGGAATGAATGGAAGGGAGAAGTGTTTTCCTGGTGCCTCTTTCCCCTGGAGAGGGATGAGGCTGCACAAGTCTCCCCAGGAGAGCAGCACTGCAGGAGCCACTGATGGTGACCACAGGCCAGGTTCAGCAATTTGGGTTTCAAAGGCCAGATCTGAGCAACCACCTGAGGCCTCCAGTGCCCAGAGAACAAGAGCAAGCAGGACTTGTATTTTATTTTATTTTTTTTGAAAGCTGGAAGACCTCCAGCTCATCAAACAGTGGTTCTGCTTCTCATCCCTCTAGGGCTGCCCTCTGGTCTTGCATGTGTTGCCCTTCCATGCAGGAATGGAAGAGCTCCCCCGGATCTTTTGGAATTTTTTTTCCTAGGGGGCAAGGTTTGGGTGAGGCTTAATTTCCACCTAATAGCCTGTTAAAATCTTCCCATGGTTTCTTTGCGAATGCCATTAAAAATCAATTACATTAATGGGGCTCAGCTGGAGATGTGCTGAAATATGGATGGGATCAGGCAAAGTGACTTTGCAAAACAGGGCCCTTGGAGCCGCAGCCTTTTCCTCCATTCCACCTTCCCAGCCTTTGCTAGGGACCAGACTTGGGCTGGGATGTTGGCAGCTCTGCAGGCACGGCTCTCTGGTCAGGAATGAGTGGTCAGAGTCACACCATGGTGCAAACCCACTGCCAGATGTCTCTCTGGTGCTCCTTGCTGCTGGCATTGCAGTGTGGCCATGAGCTTACCATGTAACAAGCGGATTTCACCCATCTCTTCCCTTTCTACAAACATTCCTGTAAAAAAAAAAGAGCCAGGAGTCTCAAATTAGGATGAAAAATGCCTGGTAGAGACACACCAAGGCCTTGTCCCTGCCTTGGGGAAGTTCTCTGTCCCTCTCCTGTGTTTTCTTCACCCCAAGGCACTGTGGCCACCACAGGCTCCATCCCCATCCCACCTCATTCCATCCATCCTAACGCCGTGAGGCTTCAGGTAGAGTTTCTCCCAGCATATTCACTGCGATCCCAGGTCCAGACTGCAATCCCAGACTCCAGGTCTAGAGAAATGAGAAGATCAAGACACAAAACTTTCTGTCCATGGCTGATAGGCTGTTAAACTAATGACAGTGTGGCTTGTGAAAGAAGATCCTTATCCATGGAAAGGAGACAGTGACAGAGTGAGGCTTGGTGTCCTTGCAGTGGGAATGACATGGAAAGGTGAACCATGTGGGCACCCTGTGAGGCTGCTGAGGACTTTGTTTAATGGTGGGACTGGGAGGGCCCATGGGCTGTGATTTCATGGGTGCCCACACTGCTCAGGGCTGTGCTGGAGGGGCACAGAGCCACTTGTAGCTCATGTCTGGCAGTGCTGGCATTGCTTTGGCCCTGTTTCTGCCGTAGGAAGCATGGCTGGAGCTGGGAACATGCTGGGAATGCTCTACCTGAAGCCTCATGGCATTACGATGGATGGATGGATGGATGGATGGATGGATGGATGGATGGATGGATGGATGGATGGATGGATGGATGGATGGATGGATTGAGGTGGTGTTGGGAAGAAGCCTGTGATGGCCACAGCGCCTTGGGGTGAAAAAAGCACGGGAGAGGGCCAGAGCCATTTCCCCAGGGCAGAGACACGGCCTTGGTGCGTCTCTGCCGGGCACTTTGCATTGTACTTTGAGACTCCTGGCTCTCTTTTTGCAGGAATGTTTGTAGAAAGGGAAGAGGTGAGTGAACTCCAGCTGCCTCGTGCCACTGTTTCCAAAGGCTGTGTGGGCAGCTGAGCTTCAGACAAGTGGCCTGAGGGACTCAGCCATGAGGGAGAGTCCTGTGGCTTTGCATCCCAGTGCTAGGCAGTGTGGGGGTGTCTGGGGGGTGCAGGGGGAGGCTGCAGGTGGTGAGGACTGCTCCTTGTCTGTATGACATTTGTGGCTGTTCTGAGTGCTCATCACCACTGCTTGGGTCTGCTTTCCTCTTTCCGAATGGGGAGCTTGAGCAAAACCAAACCCCCGAACAAAATCTTTAAAACACTAGCAGAAATCACAGAAATACAGAATGTTCTGAGTGGGGAGGGACCCACGAGGACTATCCAGTCCAACCCTCAGCCCTGCACAGGCCCATCCCCAAGAGTCACCCCCTGTGCCCCAGAGCATCATCCAAACCCTCCTGGAGCTCTGGCAGCCTTGGGGCCGTGCCCACTGCCCTGGGGAGCCTGGGCAGTGCCCACCACCCTCTGGGGGAAGAGCCTTTCCCTGAGATCCCACCTGACCCTGCCCTGACACAGCTCCAGCCATTCCCTGGGTGCTGTCCCTGTCACACAGAGCAGAGATCAGTGCCTGCCCCTCCTCTGCCCTCCCCAGGGAGTTGTCCCTGCACTGAGGTCTCCCCTCAGTCTCCTCTTCTCCAGCTGAACACCCCAAGTGCCCTCAGTGTCCTCACACGCTTCCCCTCCAGGCCCTTCCCAATCCCCATGTCCCTCCTTGGACACTCTCCAGTGGCTCCATCTCTCCCTTCCATTGTGTCCCCCAACCTGCCCCACTATTGCAGGTGAGGCCACCCCAGTGCAGAGCAGATTGGGACAACTTTTGCTCTCTGTGCCTTGGCTGAAGGACTTAAAAGACGCAGCCAAGAAGAACCATTCACTGCCTGAGCTGCGGCTCCAAGGGAGGGCGACAGGTAGAAAACTGCTGATCTGGTGCCCTTCAACAGAGCTGCCTCCCGGGCAAGGGCTCCAGCCGCTGTGTTATCACCCTTCATATGCCAGGGCCGAGGTGCGGGATGGCACGTGAGCTCCCGGACTCCCTGCCCTCCCTTGGCACCGCCGCCCGTGCTTGGCACACCTTGGCTGCCGCAGGCCCCGGGAAGGTGACTTGATGGAAATCACCACGGGAATGTTCAGGCTTCGCTCTTGCACCCGGAGGCTGGAGGTCTGTGCCTTCGGCAGGGCGTTAGGTAACCGGGGCTGAGCCTCTTCCCCCGTTCCTGGATTAACTCAAATTCGGCAGCACAAAACCCACCTCTTGCCACTTCCCACCTCATCCGGCCCCGAGCCGGGTCCGTGCGAGTGAGGGGCATCTACAAATCCCCGAGCTCGGGCTGGGGGTAACCTTGGAGCAGAGCGATGGGAAGGGCGCTGCTGGAGAGCAGCCCCAGCCAGCCCTCCCGGTGCAGCATTCTTGGAAGCGGGCTGTGTTTCAGGCAAATATCCGGGAGCTGGGGATTTTTTTAGCCTGTCTCTTGCTGTTCATTTTCTCCCTGGCACCAGGACTGCGATTCCAGGAACCCTGGCTATACTTGAAAGCGCCTCTCAGACAGGGATAAAAGTAATTAAACCTCTCAGCTTTCTCTTTTTTCTTTTTTTTTGTTCCCCTTTTTTTTTTTTTACTTGTAGTTTTTCAAACGTATATTTAAGATGGGGACAAAACGTACAAGCTGAGATCTGCCCTGCTGTTCCAGCAGGTGAATGAAAGGCTGAAGGGACTGTTCAGAAGGCAAGGAGACACGGGTGGGTGCTGCCAGGTGCACCTTTTCTTGCAGTTCCCCCCCTTGTCCCCACATAATTAACTCGTTAAATTTAGCTGTCTTACAGGTACGTGGCCCATCTGCTTTGTTAGTGCACATAACTGTTATTTCAGCTTGTTTGTGGTGTTTAAAAATCAAGGAAATTGTTTCATGCCATGTAGGAGCACTGGAAGAATTGAGTTTCAGATGAAAAGCAGATTAAAAAGGCAAGACAATTGGGTGAAATGAGGAGTAATGGTTTTTATCTAATCTGGATTTAGATGATTCTGAGCTTTTAATGTTCTCAACTTCAATTTTTTAACTTCAATTTTATTTGGGAGATTAAACTGTGACATCCTCCCAAGTAGAAAACAGTCTAAAGCTTTCAACTTAACATCATTGGCATCCAAAATGTTCTCCATGTTTCCTTTCTTCGAGGAAAGGTTTTGGCAAACTTGGCCTGACTTGCTGAAGTCTTGTGGTTGATTTAAATCGAGGGGGGAATGCGTGCGTGGGAATTCAGTAGAAACTGTCCAGCAAAACATTTCCCTCACGCTGCTGTGCTCCTCGATTCCTGGGCAGGTGGGCCCAGCAGAGAGTCAGAGCATCCCCAGGAATGCCGTCTTCGGATGAAATGTCTCCTGTGTCAAAGAGTCTCCCTGGGTGCCCTGTGCTTGTTGGTGTGGAGTGATGGCCCAGCCTGCAGAAGCTCAACTTGAACCTGCTTAGGTTAATTTTAGGGTTGCACCCCAAAGTTGGGGTCACTGGAGTTGTTTTACCAGAAAATCATTAAGGTTGGAAACACCTCTAAGATCGGTCACCCAGCCACAACCAGCCATTCCCTGGACACCTCCAGGGCTGGGGGCTCCAAACCTCCCTGGGCAGCCCCTTCCAATGTTTTATCACCCTTTCCATGGGGAAATTCCTCCTGATGTCCAACCTGCCCTTCCCCTGGCACAGCCTGAAGCTGTTCCCTCTCCTCCTCTCCCTGTTCCCTGGGAGCAGAGCCCAATCCCCCCAGCTTCCCCCTCCTGTCAGGGAATTGCAGAGCCAGAAGGTCCCCCCTGAGCCTCCTTTTCTCCACGCTGAGCCCCCCCAGCTCCCTCAGCTTCTCCTCGTGGGCCTTACCCTCCAGACCCTTCCCTTCTCTGCCCCTCAAGGACCTGAGTGAGGGGCTCAGAACTGGACACAGCACTGGAGTGCTGGGTACAGGGGGAATTTTCTGGATCTCCATCTCCTGAGGAGCTGGGATTCTCCAGGCCACCCTGCTCTGCCCATCCCTGATGAAAAGCTCTTGCTTGTGCTCATCAGTGGAGAGGGCGAGAGGGTGAACATGAGCTCAGGTGCCCGGTGTGGTGGCACCCGCTGTGCCCCCAGGGTGCAGGTGGTCTCCATGCCCAGTCAAATATTCACTCCAGCTCTCTGGCACACCTGTCCCTGGAGCCTGTCACCACCTGTGCATCCATGGTGGATGATGTCACAGCTCCCTTTGCTCTCAGGGCTTTGCTCTTGTGAGGTGCAGCAGCGTGGGGAGGAAGCTTTGTGGTCTGCCTCATCCTGTGCACAAACAGGGAGGAGATGACCTTCCTGAGAGCACAGAAATGCTCAGTGGGGATGACCCTTGGAGCAGGGCCACCCCACCAAGCACCTGCTCCATCCCCAGACTGACCTGTCCTGTTGCACAGCAGACTTGGTGCCCCCAAACCATTTTCTTCTCAGTTGAAAAGGGGGTAATGTTGGCATTGACCCTGCCTGGCAGCAGGTCTGCACTGGGCCGCCCTTTGATCACCCCCACGCTTCCCCACTGGGTTGGAGGTGGCAGAAGGGATGCTGTTAATCTCATTTGCCATCCTTATTGTTCAGTGCACAGCCCTGAGTCTTATTCACAGTCCTTTCCAAGCCGTGGGCTGACGGTGGGAATCTTAATTTCCTTCCAGGCTCTTTTTTTATGGACCTCACTGCCATGGCCTGAGTGCCTCACACAAACACAAACTCGATTTCACAACACCCTGGGGAGAGAGACTTGGGTGGTTCTTATTTCAGAGGCCAAAGGTATAGGAATATGAAGGACAAAAGTAACCATTAATTTTCACTCAATGCTTTCAAAGCCTGGTTTTGGGAGCAGTGGTGGGCTCGTTTCTCCTGGGTGGGCTCATTCCCTGTCAAGTCTCAGGGCACCAATCCAGAATTAAAGATTTCTAGGGCTTCTCTTAAAGTCACTGGAGTTTTCTTACACCCCTCCTTGATTTAGGATGGGGCTCTGCCACTCCACGAGTTACTAAAGAAGGCTCACACACCTAGAAAACTTCACCTAAAAGTAGAAAACTCTAAACAATGAAAAGAGGTGGGAGTGTTTGACTCTGAGCCTGTTGGTAACTTCACGTACTTCTCATCTCATGATGCACAGACACACGCAGGAAGGCAAAACCACGTAGGTGATGGTGGCAAAGAACATCTTAGTGGACGTTTTAGCTTAAAGAAGACAGTTTAGGCAACTTGCACTGAATGCTCATCTCAAACCTTCCACCACCCAGCCCATCATCTAAGCCCTCTTTGCCATCTGTTAGTGAGAAGGGCTTGTTAAAGTTGCTGGTGGTAGAGCTGCACTGTGGAGGGAAGAAACTCGGTGGCATTATTCCTTCACTTGGGATATATGCGCTTTAGGAGGAAAATGTCCAAGAATAATTAGATGAATCAGGTTTCTATATGTGGCTTTTTTGAATATTTAACATCTGAGATCTTGTGAAGCAAAAGGGGCAAGGAACAAACGCTGTTTATTTTTAGGACTTGGAAAGTGGATGAAGCTGCTGGCCTAGATCCTGCACTCCTTCCAGGAGGAGCAAGGCAGAACACAATCACAAGCAGAGCGTGTCTTTGGGTGATGGGGAGGAGTTCTCATATTTAAGATGACAAAGGCCACTTGGTGTTCACCTTGAGTTTGAGTTGTGGAGGGAAAAAAACATGAAAGGGCTGGTGAAAGCTTCAAATAAAACCTCCTCCCTCTTTGTGAAACTGGTTTTGTTTCAGTTGTCCAAAAGCGCAAATTGTCTAAACACTCAAAAAGAACAAAAGTCAGTAAAGTCCCTGCACCTTTTCCCTCATTCAATGCTGAGGTTACACCCCTGGTCAGGAGTGTGAACTGCCTGAAGAAAAGGCCTCCCAGAGCCCCATTTGGGTCAGAACTGAGGTGGACTCGAGCCCTGGGACTCCAAGGTGGATCTTTTGGTTTCAGCAGGACCTAAGTGGGTACGTGGCACCTGCGGGGGGAAATGGGGTGGGCTGGCATTGCCTCCTCCCTGCTCTCTGCACTCCTGCATGAGATGCTGATCTCCATCAGTGTCCTCCTTTCCCAGATGCCACACTGGGAAAAACTTGGAAGTTTGGAGGGCTCTTTCTCTTCTCCTCCTCCTCTCTGTGCCGTTCCTGATGTTTGCACAGGTCACAGTGAAGGATACACCTTAATGCTGCTGCCCCGCCCACAGATGGGTTTTAAATAATCTCCAAATTAAGCCTTAGTTACAGATCTGTCCTTTCACTGCTTTTCTTACTGGCAGATATTGCTGTTACTTTGAAATTAAAAATAAGAGCGAGATATCCAGAAAAGATAGAAATAAATGGGGAGAAAAAGTGTTTCTCAGCCGAGACCGAGAATGGAAAATTTCTACCCAAAAGAAGAATATTTCTGGAAATGACAACTCAATAGAAATGTAGTTCTCTAATGCATTCACTGTTAAGTGAACATTATTTATATTGCAGGAAAGCTACACAATGTGGCATAAGTTATTTGGCTGGAAAGAGAAAGCAAATCCGTGAGCAGACATTCATTGCTTGCATGGGGGGAGACTGGGATACAGAGGAGATAAAGGATGAAGACTCCAGACTATTGCTCTTGTAATTTGCATTTTGTTGGTATATATGAAATGAAATTACGTTTATATTTGTTTCAAGCTGAAGTGCTCAGCAGGCAGAGGAAGAGCTGCCTGAAATGTTAAGTGTATATTCAAACTCGTTTTCTTGGAATGAAATCGTTAGGAATAAATAGCTCCTCTTTTTCTATTCTTGCTGAGGTGGGATCACGTTCTCTACATTGTTTTAATAGCAAGTCTAATGCTGGCTTCGAGACTTTTTTTTTGGAGAGGCAACACATTCTTCGCCACGTGATTCTGCACACTGGGGTTGTTTGGTGTTAGTGTTTGGATGCTTCTTGTTCCAAAGGGAAGATGCAAACCCTGGATGACCTGGGTGTGACTGACAGGTGAATTTAATTCTGCTGCAAGTCTACACAGATATTTTATTCCTTCTTCCCTTTACTCAGCCCTTCGGAAGCTTTTGTAATGGTCTGGGCTCTGTGCTGCTCCTACAGCTCCCAGGGTTTCGGTGTGTCAATTTCGGCACGAGGCTGAGAGAGATGGGAAGGTGAGGGAGCTCCCAGGGATCCTCCTCTTTCCCATCTCCAAAATGTTCTTGTTTGCAAGGGAGCTTTTCCAGCACATCCATCCTTCCTGCAGCCTCAGTGATAACTCCCCTTCCACCCCCCTGTGTAGCTGCTTTTTCAGGTGTCACAAGAGTCTTTGGGAAGAGCTTTTCCTTTTGCCAGTGGTTTGGAATTCACATTTTAGCAGTTTGCTGGAGGTGCCAGATCCTCAACACTCTCATTGCTGACTCCGGTGGCTTTCAGATCAGTCCCAAAGTCTTTTGCAGTCCAGAATTCCCAGCTCACGAGTGGCTGGGTGGGTGCAGCTGTTGGCAGAGGGCCCAGTGGCTGCTCAGGGGTCCCACAGGTGAAAATAGAAGTGTGTTGTGTTTCCACACTGCAAAGAGATGAGCCCTCCTGTCCCATGGCCTCCCCTTGTCCTTCCCCATTGTCACCAGCCAGGGCAAGGCTGTTCCCTTCACACATTCCACGTGTAGGAGGTGGGAAGGCACAACATTGGCGGTTATTGTGCCACCTCAGGGTACCCAGCAAGGATGGGTGGGTCTGCAGGGCTCCTGCATCCTCTGCAATTATTCCCTCGCCAATAACGAGAGCTGGATTGACAGCTAAAATATTTTCTTTCTTTGCAATGATTCTTTTTCTCGCTCAAAATTTATAGATCTCTTCATGCTCATAAAACTTACCAAGTATATTCTCTGTCCCATTCCAGCGTCACTTGCTCAAATTTGAATCCATCACTTTGAAATGATATCATTGCAAATGGGGTGCAGGATGAACAATGGAATATCTTGAACCCTAGCAACTTCAAATGAATGTCCTTTACTGCAAAGCAATTACTGTCCCATGGACCAATCCTTTGTCCCTCTGCATGAGGCTTTCTAGTCCCTCATGCCCCAAAGTCCTTCAAACTATCCCCTTTTCAAGCTGCTTTGAACCAAAAATACCCCACGACTCCGGGCCCTGGTAGGTTTTAAGCCCTTTAATTGGTTTTGTGGAACTGCTGGAGGTTGGCAGTGTGGCTGGAGCACATCTCTGGATGACTTTCTCCTGGACAACGTCACTGTGAGCTGCAAGAGCCCTGTTGCTTTTTAGGTCCCTGAACAGGCTCCCACTCGTGCAGCTCGTTCTTCTGGAGCAAATAACAGATCGCTGTGGTCATCCTTAGGTGCAAATACCTTCCACCCCGCCCTTGTGGCTGTGAGGAGGTGCTTCTAGGAACATCTCATGGCAGGATTTCTGCTGATGAGAGGAGAGGGAACACTCTGAACCCTGGTAGAGGCTGATGTAACTCGTGTGTGCCAGGTTTGCTTCTGTCTCTCAGTGCCTGGGGCACAGCGGTGGAGAACCTGACCCCAGTTTTCTCCTGTGCAGCTGGGAAGCAACTGGTGTCACCGAGCGTCTGGAATTTTCAATCAAGTCTCTTCCAGGAAAGCCTTTTCTCCCACTTCACTGGTGTTTTGTGATTGCTCTTGTTGAATTCTAATATTGCTCTCTTGGTTGGAGATGAGGGATTGACTCTGGCATCTGAAAGGAGCCTTAGCAATGGGAATATATCTCCACAATTTTTAGGATGGTCACTCTGTGTGATAGCTAAAAATTAGATTATTCCCTGTTTCTTCTTCAGTAGTTTTCTACAATTTTTTAATTTTTATAGTACTATTCAATCTATTCTGTATAAATCTGAACTCCATCATGGGGCTTTTTTTACACCTTCTTACCATTTGAAACAGAAAAATCATGAGCAGAAGGTCATGTAGACAAGTTCTCTCTATCTCACCCAAGGATGTGAAAGGATGAGACCTGAACCTCTTTGTGGGCTAATGAACCTGCCCCACAATTACCTCATCCTATAATGACTAGTTGGTGCCAGAATCTTCAAGAAAAATCAACCCCAACGGGAGTGACCATCAGTCTGTGTCATTAAACAGGGCCTGACCCAATCAACCAGAGCTATTTAAAAATTTAAATACCATCTCTCTGTGTCTGCCTCCGCATGACTCTCCGGAGGCTGTGGCTCTGTCTCAGCTCTTCCAAGAGAACTTTCCACCAAAGCTTTAAGTCCTCTCTCTCACGCTGAGGATCACAAGCAAGATGGCCCTGATGAGCCAAGCAAATGGATGCGCTGCTCTTGGGCCATTTCATCTTCATAAGGGCCATTTAATGCTCTTCTATTTCCTCCGCTGGTGCAAGGGAGCTCTTCAAAGGGAAGGGTCAAGGAGCTCGACGCAGACAATCGCTGCCATCCTCCCAGCTGTCCTTGCCAGCTTTAAATAGCTCGGGTGCCACTGTGAAAGACTCCCCGCGGGGCTGTGAGAGCCCGGAATGGATGAGGATCCTTGGATTAAATGATGATTAAGTGCCTGATGAAACAGGATGAATGAGGTGCTGCAAGGCAAGAACTCCTCCATTATCACAGCTGACCTGGGGCCAAATTGCCTCTGTTTCCCCATCTGTGAAAATGGAGGTTTATTACGTCGTGACTTGAGGTTGGAGTTGGTGTCTGACAAACCAACTGGCTCTGGAGGGCAGAGATCACCTTTCTGTTCACAGCACCAGCCCAAATAATCACAGAATCACAGAATGGTTTGGGTTGGAAGGGACCTCAAAGGTCACCAAGTTCCAACCCCCTGCCATGGGCAGGGACACCTTCCACTAGCCCGCGTTGCTCCAAGCTCCGTCCAACCCGGCCTTGGACACTTCCAGGGATGGGACAACCACAACCTGTGCCAGGGCCTGCCCACCCTCACAGGGAAGGATTTACTCCATCTGAACCTGCTCTCTGTCAGTGGGAAGCCATCCCCCCTTGTCCTATCCCTCCAGGCCCTTGCAAACAGTCTCTCTCCATCTTTAGGCTTCTTTATCTTTAGGCTTCCTTCAGCTACTGGCAGGCTGCAGTCAAGTCATCCCAAAGCCTTCTCTTCTCCAAGCTGAATAATGCCAGCTCTCCCAGCCTTTCCTCAGAGGAGAGGTGCTCCATCCCTCTGGTCATCTTGGAGGCCCACAATGCTGCTCTGCTGGTGATATTGAGTAGAAACTTTCATATAATGGGCTAAGACATGAAGCAGGTTCTTCCCTGAACTGAAATCCTCTCTACCAAGTCCAAGTGGCTCCACAAAAATGTCCTTAAGCAAGTCTTCGTGAGGCCTGATGGAGATGGTCATGATTCCAGCTCCCTTTCATCAATGAGCTTGCAGCTGCTGGAAAACAGAGGATTATTGAATATCTCATGAAAGATGAGAGAGAAACAAAACTGTTCCCCACCTCTAGGAGAGGAAACGAAGGAGGGAGGCAGCAGAATAATAACAAAGCAACCCAGAACAAAAATGCAGTCTCCCTGATGTTCGGTTTAGGCAGCTGTCTGCTTTCGTAGGACCAAGGAGGGCAGCAGGTCCAGGCCATGCTGGATTTCTCCTCCTCTAGTGCTTGGTGGGAAGTTCAGTGCAGAACCTCCCAGTGCAGATCTAAAAGCGACGCCCCAGCCCAGCACAGTCACTGAGCCCACACAGCACTTGGAGCCAAAGTGACTTTTTATAGTCCTGCCATCCTGGCAGTGACACATCTTGGCATCTGCCTCCCTAAGCCCTCCTTGCACCTGTAATTCCATGTTTTCTTCCCGGTTTTCCTGGCTGGATCCTCAAAGCCCCGTTGGACGTTGTGAAAACCTCCCTGCCATCCACCCACGTGCTCTGTGACGGGGCTGTCACAGCTTGTAAAACATCCCGGAATCATTTGCTGTACAAATTGAGCATCATTACTGTTAAACCCAGGGGGTCTTACCTGCCCACTGTGGTTTTACATAAAATCAATTACTACCTGAAGGAATGAATGATGAGAAAAATGACCCGTTGCAGGCGGGAGGAAGAATCCCTGGCTCCTGTAAAAGCTTGGTCCTGTCACCAGGAGCAAAATCTGGGAACCTGACAGGCGAAGTCAAGAAGTGGAAATGTGGTTTCTGATGGAAAATAACTTCATTTCTTTACTGTCCTTGTGTATTTGAGGGTCTCAAGCACAACAGGAAACATCTCTGCTATTTCCTGGATGAACTTGCTGGCCCCTCTCAGAAAAAAAGAGAAAAAGTGAGACATAAAAAGGCGTTTTTAAATTGCATGGATGACAATGACAAACACCAATGGTTTTTTTGGGTGATTTTACAGTTGCCTTCCTGGAAGTGACTCTTGCTCAATTGGTTGGTTCTTGTGCTCCTCCTAAATGATGGTGTTTTCTTGAGTCTTGAATGTTGTCCTAGGCAGGCCGAAATATCAGATGTCACTCTGGTCTCGTTCCGTGGTGTAAGTCACGGGCATCAATATAACCTTATCACCCACCTGTTTGAAGGTAGGATCACAAGAGCTTTGCTTTCCTGCATTCCAATTTATTTTGGTCAGTTTGGGCCCTTTTCTTCAAAGGAAGTCAGAGGTCTCCCCGAGATTGTTCAAAATGAGCTCTACAAGCTTCTTCACCCAGGTCTTAGGCTGGGAGCAGTTTCTCTTGGTGCTTTCTGCCTCCTTGCCCAGAGAAGCTTCCCAACAAACCCTCAGAAACATCCTGGCGAGTCAAAGGGCAAAATGTTGGCTTGAAGTGACAAAAGGTCACTGTAACTTGGCATGTGGGACAGAAGAAGACATGGAGAGATGCACAGGGCTTGCTCAGGATGGCTGGGCCCAACATGATTCCCTCAAACCTGGTGAAGAGCTCTGGTGGAGGTTCATCCAAATGGGCTGGAAGGGAAGGGATGGAAACAATTGCCTTTGTCAGATGGTTTATCCACATGGTCCTGGTGGCTGGAGATGACACAAGTGACAAATAACAGGACCTCTGCTTGTGGGCAGTGCTGCCATCCAGCAGTGGGTGGTCCAGGCTGCCTGCTGAGCTTCTCAGCCCAGTGTCTTGTAAAGACAGGGCCTGCCTGGAGAAAGAAAACACTGTCTTGGCCAACTTCAGGAATATTTAGTAGGAAACGAGCCGATTTTGGAAGTGATGATGGTTGGTGAGCTTGACAAGAGCTGTTGGTCTCCTGGTTTCTTACCAAGCACAGATTCTTCAGCTGAGGCTTGACCATGACTCAGTGGTTGGGAAACACCAACCACTCACCTTCCAAACTGTTTCTTATCCCGACCTTCCAAACTGTTTCTGACATGTTTATGAGAGCAAAGTTCAGCCATTGTGCTCAACAAAGGGCTCTCCAGAAGGCCAAAGAGACTGTTAGGAGCACATCCAAGGGAGCCATGAAGAAAACATGAGATTTCTTTTTTCATCCGTTAGTACCTTTGGTGAAAGATGGATGTTTCAAGCCAAAAACGGGAGAAGGAAGACAATGTAAAGTGTTTCATTTTGGATGCCCTGAAATATATTGCATTTATGTACTTGAAATGGTTCTTTTGACTTTATGCTTTGAAACAGCACTGATCTAAACTGTAAATAAAAATTAATTAAATGACTCAGACATCATAAATCTGCTCCCTTCTGGTCAAGTGAAACATTTGGTTGACCTAGCATGGCTTCTCTGGGATGCCTTTTCCCAAGGAAAGCACGTTGACTTGCAAATGGTCCCTCACTGGGCTGTGGAAGGTGTCCCTGTCCATGGTAGGGGTTGGGATGGGATGATCTTTAAGGTCCCTTCCAACCCAAACCAGTCTGGGATTCTATAAAATTCATTTGGATCGTCCAACTGAAAACTTCCCCTGCCAAATGCAGGTGGCAAGAATTATTTCTCCCTTGTTATTTCTACACTCAGAGATGTGATTTTTGCCACAGGGAAGTGTCAGCAATCAGGATTTTCCCTTGCCAGTCTCCTGTGGAATGCACTCCTCTGGAATCAGAAGGGACCTGCCTGCTGGTTTGGGGAATACTTAAACCTGACAGGGAAACAGAACAAAGGAAATAGGGGAGATGAAGACAACGTGTCTGATAGGTCACTTGCACCAAAGCCTGAAAGGGATTTCTGGGGGAAAAAAAGGGTGTAGGATGTGAAAAAGAAGCTTTTATTCTGTTTATCTGGACTGGTTTTTCTCTGTGGAGGAAGGATGTTGGTAGGAGGGATGTTGTGTTCCCAAAGCAGCAGCACATCTCTGGTCATCCACGGTCTGTAATGCCAGAAGAAAGACGTGGAAGAAAATCCAACTCACTGTAGCATTTGGGCCCTGCTGGTGGCAGGTCTTGGCTGTTAAACTGAGTTCAAAACATCTGAAGGGTCCACTGAAACGGTTCAGACCTCAGGAGGAAACAAAGAAGAAGTGCTGAAAGGTTAAAAATCTCCCACCAGCGTTTCCCTGGAAAACCTGGAGCCTTCCAGGAGCTTTTGTACAACAAAGAGGAGGTTGAACACTCTTCAAACACGGGCCAGCAGTAAGGACTGCAGTCAAGTAGGAGACAAACCCAAGGCAGGCGAGAGCCAGAAAGATCCATCTCTAAGCAAAACTCCCTGGAGAAGGAAGTACAGGTGGCTCTTGCCCCGTAGGGACCAAAGCCTTTTATTTCTTCTGTTTTCATTGGAAAAATGCTTAGAAAACCCAAACCCTGAACTTAAATTCAAGGCTCAAAGATTTAGAAAAAGGACTTTTTATACCACCAGACCCTCCTGTTCTTCACAGGACAGATGAATTGCTGAAGAGGTTTCATTCCATTTTGGTTTTCCCTCATCTTCTGCAGCCTCTGTATTGAGGAGACCAAAGTCTTGTTAGAATTATTTGTTCAGTGGTTCTTTTGTAGGATTTGGTCAGTTGGATACCCCATTCAGGACCAGGTGCTTCTTTCATTTCACACTGGATCCTCCAAATAGGAGCCATATCTAAAGTTAGTAAGGTGGAAAAGTATGGCTTTAATATTTTTAATATAAAGAATTATAGATGGTTTGGGTCAGAAGAGACCTTTAAGATCATCCAGTTCCACCCCCTGCCATGGCAGGGACACCTTCCACCAGCCCAGGTTGCTCCAAGCGCCATCCAACCTGGCCTTGGACACTTCCAGGGATGGGGCACCCACAGCCTCTCTGGGCAATATATATATATATATATATATATATATATATACACACACACACACACACACACACACACAATTCTCCCTCTCCTGCACATACCAATTTCTTTAAACTGAAGGGATTTCTTCCAGTGTTCCTGAATTCAAAGCATTTGAAAGGTGCTTTTAATTGAATTTCTTCTTACAGTTCTTCAGCACGAGCAGGGTGGGTCCTGGATAATCTTACCTCGCAATCATCGTATCCAGAATATTTTAATTTAAGAAATTGTTACATACCCTTTCATTTTATTAACCTATTTCTCTCCATTTGCAAAGAGCCCATAGATGGTCCAGGACTTCATTACACCAGGTCCTGTACAAACAGGAATTGGATCTGAAACCAATGAGAGGCTCAGTCTCAACGCGTGGGTCAGTCACTAATCTCTGGCTTGGCAGCCAATGCAGTTCCTTTCTCCAGTACAATGGCATCACATCTGTCTTTTGGGAATGGGGTTCAGGAGGAATCAAACTGGTGTGCAAGGCTGTAATTGTGGCATCTCCTCTAGCAGGAACCACTGGCAGAATCTCTTTCAGCGCTGCTGGATCATGTATTTAATGGTGCAGAAAAGTGGGTTGTGAAGATGCAAAGGTCAAAGTCTCACATAATTAGGGAGATGAGCCAAGAGAGATTTCCAGAGGCAGGGACAGAGCCCCAGGACGGGCAGGTGGAAATCAGTGCTGGCAGCTCATGCCATGGGAGGGATAATTGGAGCTTCTGGTGGGATAACTGCACCCTAAGGATGGGAACTGTTGGGAAAAGGGGGCAGGTAGATCTGGGTGACACTGTGGGGAGTGGAAAATCTACTCTAAGTCTGGCAATAGTGAAAATAGTAATAAACCTGTTAGAATTACAGTGGGGTAAGAAAATAAGTGTGTCAATGCACGAACAAAAGAGCTTTCCCTGAGCTGCTCTGTGATCCGTGCATCTAATGGAGGATATGGAATAGAAATTAAAATTGTCAAGATGAAAAACAGCAGCACTGAAGCAATATTAATGAAAACCCAGGGTCACTTAATATAAAGAGATGACTAAATGGGGACATGAGACATGTAAAAAATAAGAAACAATAGCCCAGTGAATCAGTGGCTCCTTTTCTTACTTAGGAAGCACAAATAGGAATTGCAGGGAACTCCTGGAAATAGTAACAATAAAGAAACCCCACACGTGGGGAAACATCATGTTTGTACTTCTTGCAGAGGACCAAACCACTTCTCATGAGTCCAGAGGAGGCCACAAAGCTGATTAAAGGGATGGAGCAGCTCTGCCATGAGCAAAGGCTGAGAGAACTGGGATTGCTCAACCTGGAGAAGAGAAGGCTTTGGGGTGACCCAGTTTTGGCTTTCCAGTGCCTGAAGGATCCACCAAGAAAAATGGAGTGAGACAACTTGCAAAGGCCTGGAGTGACAGGACAAGGGGGAATGACTTCCCACTGACAGAAAGCAGGTTTAGATGGGATATTAGGAAGGAATGCTTCCCCGTGAGGGTGGGCAGGCCCTGGCACAGGGTGCCCAGAGAAGCTGTGGGTGCCCCATCCCTGGAAGTGTCCAAGGCCAGGTTGGACGGGGCTTGGAGCCACGTGGGCTGGTGGAAGGTGTCCCTGCCCATGGCAGGGGGAATGAGATGATCTTTAAGGTCTCTTCCAAGCCAGGCCATTCCATGATTTTAGGATTCTATGACATTATGACACAACCTGGGCTCTCATTCCTTAGATAGTATCGAGGCTGAGCACCTGCACTTGTGATGTCTCCAGACAGTTCAGCATTGCTGGTGCTGCATTAAAGATGTGGTGTCAAGATTGTGTTTCATGGCAACTGCAAGCCTGGAAGAGGGAGGGAAGGAGGTGAATGAGAAACACTCTGGGATTTCCTGCCTTTTCTCCAAAACATTTGGTCCAGGCTGCAGTTGAAGGCAGATTCTCTCAGGCATCTCTCTCTCCAGAAAAGGCCTTCTCAGGCACCAGGTTGTCTCCAGACTGGGGCTGGATTTTGATTTGTGCTGTAGGTAGAAGGTTCAGAGCTCTGTGATCTGCTCCCAGGTTGTTCACTTCCTCTGCTGTTGGAACCATAGAATCCTAGAACATGCTGAGTTGGAAGAGACCCATCAGAATTATTGGCCTTGCACAGGACACCCCCACAATGCCACCAGATGAGACATGCTTTGGACACGCCTGAGGGTGTTGTCCAAACCTTCTTGAACTCAGACAGGGTTGTGGCCATGGCCGCTGCCTTGGGGAGTCTGTTCCAGTGCTCAACCACCCCCTGGGAGCAAAACCTTTTCCTGATATCCAACCTAACCCTCCCCTTCCCAACTCCAGCAGTTTCAGGTCCTATCACTGCTCTCAGAGGTCAGTTCTTGCCCCTCTGCTTCCCCCTGTGAGGGTGTTGAACGCCACAGTGAGGTCTCCCCTCAGTCTTCTGTGCAGATGAAAGGAAAACAGGGTGTTTCGTCCCTGTTTCGTGCTCTGTGACCGCGGCGGGTGCACATTTGAGGCGCGCGGGGCCAGGCAGCACTGTCGCGGGGACTGCTGTGTCACGGAGGGTGGTGGGTGGCTGGGGAGGAAGCCTGGCTGTGGCTAAATATACAGCTCAGGGGGCGGGTGGGGGATCTCCCCACCCCACCCAGCTGCTCGGGGCTGGCGCTCCTCCAGCATCCCCCTCGCCCACCCCACCTCGGCTGGTCTCTCTGGTTGCCGTCACATCGAAAGGAGCTGGGGAGAGACACCTCAGCCCTCTCCTTGCCTGGTTTCTATGGTGATATTCCACTCAACTGTTTTCAGCAGGTCTGGGTTTATTTCCCCGCAGAGAAGGCAGCCTGTGCTAACATTCTGCAGCCCGGGCTCTATATCTTGGCAACGAGCCGAGGGTTTGAGCCGCTAAAGTGAAACGACTCCGGACGGGACGCGTTCCGCGCTGGCTTTGCCAATAGCTGCCGTTGTCTCCTAAAATAATGTTTGGCTTGTTTGTTGCTGCTGTTTGACACCCCGAGCTGGAAGGCACGTGGAAATGTGCTTTCTCATGTTCTTCCTCTGTGCTCCCTGGTGCAGAAAGCTCCGGGAGCGCCAGCTCGGGCTCAGGGGAGGCTGGAACACAGGTGGGAGGAAAACGCGTGAGAGAAGGGTGTTGGAAGCAGTGGGAAAGGGGCTCTGCTGGGGACGTTCAGGGTGCTTGGATCTCTGTTGACTCCAGGTGAGTAATTCACACCCTTTCTCTCCATGGAGGACAAGTTGCACTTCCCATCCCTGCTCCACCTCAGGGGCCTTTGGGAGTGGATCCACCTGTGTTTTTCCTCCATGCGGCCTGAAGGTTTTGGATGCTGGTGAGGGAAGGTGATGAAAGTTTTCCCATGTGCATGGGGGATGATGGGAATCACTTTCTTGCTGCTCTTGGGGCTGGACATCTTCCCTTATTTTGGCTCACAGAGCTACAGCTCCTCCATCCCCGTAGAAACTGTCAGTCGTGGAGATCCCAAAGGATCCTGTCCATCACTCAGACCCCAGAGAAGAAGGCTCAGTCCCACTGTTTGGTGCACCAACAGCTGTGGAGCAGCTTGGCTTTGACTGGGGTACTCTTTGGGATGTTCTCTTTAGTGCTCTCCAAAGAAAACAGGGTTCCCAAACTCCCAAACAGTTGCTGTGACAGGGGTGGCCTCTCTAACAGTGGCTTGATCCTGCCAGACAACTCAAGCTGTTTCCTGAAGCTCTTCAACCTGAGTCCTGCTGGTATGTTTGGTGAGAAGGAAGTTAAATAGACCTGGGGAGGAAAGGGAACCCCCCAACCCAGCAAACCAGACTGTGAGCTTTGAAAGGACCCAAAAAGCACAGTTATTTTAATGATTTAATACGCTTTCCTGCACGGGTTGACCTGGGGAGAAAACTGGGAATATTGCAGCAGGACTCACAGCAAAGCGTGATGCTGATCATCATGGTTTTGCTCTGAGCAGGAAAAAGAGGATGTGGAATCCCCAATCCCTGGGGACCAGGGACCCTGCAGGGCCTCCCAGAGCGTCACAAACACCTTGAGAGACACCTTGCTTTGCCCTGGGGATTATTGCACTCTCGGCTCAGCTCTTCCTCACTCTCACTCCTTCCCCTCCACGTCCCCAGGATAAAGCCTTGGTCTAAGGGCTGCCATCCTGGCAGGGAACCACCCTGCCATCCAGGGAAGCAGGGGAGCAGGGGATCAGGGAAGCAGGGGATCAGGGAAGCAGGGGAGCAGGGAAGCAGGGGAGCAGGGAAGGAGGGGAGCAGGGGATCAGGGAAAGAGGGAAGCAGGGGAGCAGGGAAGCAGGGGAGCAGGGAAGCAGGGAAGCAGGGGAGCAGGGGATCAGGGAAAGAGGGAAGCAGGGAAGCAGGGGAGCAGGGAAGCAGGGGAGCAGGGGATCAGGGAAAGAGGGAAGCAGGGGATCGGGAAACAGGGAAGCAGGGAACCAGGGGACCAGGGAAGCAGGGGAGCAGGGGATCAGGGAAGCAGGGAAGCAGGGGATCAGGGAAACAGTGAACCAGGGGATCAGGGAAACAGGGAAGCAGGGTAGCAGGGGATCAGGGAAGCAGGGGAGCAGGGGATCAGGGAAACAGGGGAGCAGGGGATCAGGGAAACAGGGGAGCAGGGAAACAGGGAAGCAGGGGAGCAGGGAAACAGGGGAGCAGGGAAACAGGGAAGCAGGGGAGCAGCTCTGCTGTGGGCTCACACGGCATCTGTGCCTTCGCAGGAAGTGTGGTGGCACCGTCAAGTCTCCCGCGAGGTGACGCAGGGAGTTGGCTGCTCCCCTGCTACACTTCACACCCCTCCCCAGCACGGCTGAGCTCACCAGTGGCATTTGAACAGACCCACCACCAAAGCTCTGCGCCGGCGCTTCCAGCAAATTCCATTCCTCTCCAAAGGAGAAGACCTGTGAGAATAAATGAAGGCTTTGCTTAAGGAGTTGTAAATTTAGGCTCCTCCAAGGCCCCCCCTCGAAGGTGTTGCCCAATTCCAGTGGTTGAGGTGACTGAGGGTGGAGCATCATCAAACTGTAGGCTCAGGTCCAGCCACCTGTGATGAACCCTCAGCTCCTTGGCCAGCTTGGCCAGCTCTGGACCCTGTGTGTGCATGGGGGGAGGTAATCCTTCCTCGGATTGGAGAAGGGATTGGGATAAACCTGCACTCTTTGTGAAGGGCTCAGAGCCCACTTATAAGGAATGTCATGGAGATGATGCCTAAACATTTGGTGTGTATTTTGTAGGTTTTAGAGTTTTAGGAGTATAGGTTTTCTTGCTCACATATTAAGTGGTGTTGGAAGTTACTAAAGTGGTTTTCTCACATATTCTCAGGCTTTCTGAAGGTCATGATGTTTTTCAGAGACACCTGCAAGATAACTTGAAGTCAAAACAATAGAAGAGCCCAGAAACCATTGGAGGTGGTCCAGGGGGCATAGCCTAGGACCCTGATGGGTGGACCACCGAAAGAATTAGAAATGATGATTGGTTATAGATATCTAGTATGTTAATTGTTAGAAAGAGTATAAAAGCTGTAACCTTACTGAGGGCGGGGTTCTCCGGGGCCTTTCGGACTCGGGGATCCTTGTTGGAACAACGTGTGTTTTGTAGGCCCAGCGGAGGCCCGAAGCCTCCGAACTCCCAATGAAGGTATTGCCTATCTCTCTCCATTAATGTTTTCTCTGAGTGCCTATTTTCCAGGATTTTAGGCATCAGAGAAACCACAGCGCACCTCTAGGAAGCACCTGAACCTGGGACAGGTCCCTGGATGTCCTGATCTATGGGGAGTGCAGGCACGGTGAGGGGGGTGAGAGCCAGAGAAGCTGTGGCTGCCCCATCCCTGGAAGTGTCCAAGGCCAGGTTGGACGGGGCTTGGAGCACCCTGGGCTGGTGGGAGGTGTCCCTGCCCATGGCAGGGGGGGGGACAAGATGGTCTTTAAGGTCCCTTCCAACCCAAGCCATTCTTTGATTTTATGAGCTTGCTCTTCTCTGCTTTTAAGAATAAAAATGGTTTTCTTTGTAGCCAAGTAGAAGATATTGATGTAGCAGGTCGTGGTGGACACTTCAGAAAACCTTCTAAATTAACTCCAAGTCTCCGGGACACTTTATGGATCCAGAGCACTGTCCAACTCCATGTTTCATAAGGCAAGTTCAGTAAGGTTATGGTTCCAGCCAGGAAGCAACTACAGACAAGTGACCTGTGGTGCAGCTAATTGTGCTGCTTTGGTTTATTTTCGTCCATCTCACACTAACAGCTTGTATGTCTGACAGAAGCTTGCTTTTTCTTTTCCCCTTCCAGTGAAGGATTATTAATAGATGAGGCATCAACAAAGAAAAGACCATTTGAGAAATAAGATGGGACACTTGCTCCACAGTGGAAAAAAACAACAGCACACACCCACATGAAACATTCTTTTCTTTTTAAAGAACATTGACAAGAAAGGCCTCTTTCCTTCGGGAGGCATTTGTATTCCCCAGAGTTCATGATTCAGCCAGCAGTGCTGCTCTCCTCAAATAGATAAAAATCTGAAGGACTTTTTTGCTCCCTATTGTGCCTGAATGATTTTAACTTAGGTCAGATGCTGACTTGCAAAAGGCTGGGCTGGAGCATCGTCTCCTTTTATCACTCCTATCTGAGACTTCATGGTCTCTCTTCAGGCTCTAAATAAAATGGGACTAAACATAATAAAATCTCAGGCTGCAGGGCAAAATATAATTACCTGAAGGGATCAGGAAGAAATTGTTTTTCTTTTGTGAATAGCCCTGATTAGTGAGCTGTGGGTTGATGATGGAATTTCTGATAAGCACTTACGGGCTGACACTGGAAAGAGACTCCCTGAGCCAAAGGTCTTTGCTTGTGATGCGCTGATGCCTCATTTCACAGGGCTTGCAAGTGGATTCTGAGAGGCAAAGAAACTTTAGTCTCTGGAGTTTTGGATTCAGGGCTGAAGCAGGAACTTCACAGAAGAGCAGCACAGAGGAGACAAAAGGGTTTGTGGAGAGAGAATGTGCTGCCTCTGTTCAGGCCCTGAGCTGTTCCCAGGGTGCCAGCGCCCATGGGATGCTGCTGCCCTGGCCACACTTTGTGTTTGGCCTGCTGGGAAAGCCAAGCCACGTATTTATCCTGAGATCTCGCCCCTCGTGGTGCTTCTTTCAGCTCAGCGAGCAGACTCCAAATGCAGAAATGCTTTCAGGGAAGAATTTCTTTTGTCAGTGCAGCACCTGCCCGTTTCCCCAGGGATCCTGGTGGAAGATCCCATCCCTCAGGTGAATTCCTGAGAGTGTGGGGAATGCTGATGGGGAAAAAAAATCACTGAGTTGAACAGGAGAGGTTTTCATTGAAGGCCTTGAGACACCTTTGGCCCAGCAACAGGGGGGTGATAACCTGGAGCTGATCTCTGCCAGGTGGCTCAAACCCTCCTTGTAATTGGGAACAGGTGGGAAGGGAGGGTTGAAAAAGGCAGAGGAGGAGCAGCCTCTGTCCTGGTGTAGGAGATGGAGGTTGGGTGGCTGAGGGTCGGAAAGCAGCTGAGATTTGGGTCCTGGCATCACCTTTGGGGGTGAAGAGGTGTTTGCTTCCGAGTTCCTTCTCTCTGCAAAGAGCAGGTAACAGAATGTGTCTGGCTGGGCTCTTTGCTGTGCCCCTTGAGAAGGGAGGTTTCTTGGGGCAAGGTGTGTCTTGTTCGTATGGAAAACTCTGGATGGAGTGTGGGCCAGGCTGGGTTTGCTGTGGTGCCTCCTGATGTGGTGCTGGCCGGGTTTTAACTTTGAGCTGCTGTTCCAATGGTGTTGCATCACTTTAAGACTGCCTGTTGTGTTCCTGAAATGACACAGGTCACAGAATGTGCTGAGTTGGGAGGGACACACAAGGGTCATCCAGTCCAACCCCTGGCCCTGCACAGACACACCAACAATCCCACCCTGTGCCCCAGAGCGTCATCCAAACCCTCCTGGAGCTCTGGCAGCCTTGGGGCTGTGCCCACTGCCCTGGGGAGCCTGGGCAGTGCCCACCACCCTCTGGGGGAAGAGCCTTTCCCTGAGATCCAACCTGACCCTGCCCTGACACAGCTCCAGCCATTCCCTGGGTGCTGTCCCTGGCACACAGAGCAGAGATCAGTGCCTGTCCCTCTTCTTCCTCTCAACCACTCTTCATTTGACAGATAAAGTTTTGGAAAGACAGCAAAGGCTCTGCTGTTTCCCTTGAGGCTGGGCCATGGAAGTCACGTGCTATGGGATACAGGGAAGGCAGCAGAAGTGCCGGACCAGGTGGCTCCGTTTGAGACCTTGTCTAAAGATCTTCTCTCCTGGGTTAAACCAAACAAGAGCTGTATTTCCTCACAGAACCAGTTTCACCTGAGCCAGACCACAAGTCCCCTGTAGTTTTTAGTGTGTGTTGGAGAAGGCAGGGCAGGCTCAGATCCATGTCTTGTACTCCTTGCTTTACACTACAGCTGCATATTTAGTGATAACTCACTGCTCTGGGTCATCCAGCCCTAATTTTCCTGTTTTTCTGGTGTAAAAGAAAATAAAGTTGCCACAGAGGCAGCATTTTTTATATATCCCCTCTGGCCTGATGGGCTGTATTTCTTCTCTGTCCTGTTGGCTGCAGATAATTGGTGGCTCAGGTACCATTAAAATTTTAAAAAAGCTTTTAACAGAGTGATATAAACTGTTACAGTCTTGGAACCGATCTCTGAATTACACAGAAAATAAGAAATATTACCTCTCCAGAAGTGCTGTGATCTACCTGAAATGTGGAGAGCTGCTGACACTCCAGCTGCTTTGCCAGACGTACAGACACAAAAACTAATAACCTGTGGGCTTTAGGAGGACCTAAACAAGGACATGTAACAGGGGCCATGCAATTCATGACTTGGCCAAGTGTGTTTTTTCTTGGAGTTCAATCCTTAATCTTATGAAAATTTTATTTATCACGTGCCTTCTTGGAGGCACTTAAGGTGTTGCACAAGCTATGAAAATGCACTAATAAAGAAAATGGCCTCATAAAAAGTACAGAAATGAGAAGAAGGACTAAAAAGGTGCCATCACGGAGACAGCAGCTGTTACAAGTCATATATTGATGTCAAAATTGTCCCTCCTCATGCTGTAAAGATGAATAGTTTGCCACTGGCAGCTCAGATACCATGGTGACAGGACCAGGGTTAGATTTTGAGGAGAACAGAAGAGAAAAAAGTCAAAGTAAAAAAAAATACGCCTTGTGGACCTTGTGAGGTGGGGAATGTCACCTGCTGGAGCAGCCTGGACTAGAGTAGGACCCTGGACAGCTCTTGCTTGGGTCCCTGTGCTGTTTGGGGCCAAAGAAGCAGCACAAGGACTGGTCTTTATACTGAATAATTAATGACCAGAGCACCCTGGGCTAGTGGAAGGTGTCCCTGCCCATGGAAGGAGGTGGAATGAGGTTGGCTTTGAGGTCCTTTCCAACCCAAGCCAGTCTGTGTTTCTGTGCACACGTAAAAGCTCTGCCCACTGGCTGCACAAGTGTCTTCTTGATGTTTGTATTGAACTGAGGATCTTGTGGCTTTGTGTTTATTTAGAGGCAGAAAACCTGTGTCATCCACTCATTTGTTCCTAATTGTTCCTGCCCTGCAAAGCTTCTGATCCAAGGATTTCCAGACCTGTGGCTCTGGACCACCGGTGGTGCCTCAGGTTGAGGTGAAGGTTGTGTCCTCCTCCCCGTGTGGTCACTTCTGGGTGGTGACAGGGATGTGGTGGGGGTGTAAAAGGTTAAAGGCTGTGGGGATGCACAAAAAGTGGCTGATGCAGCTCCCTGTGCCGAGCCCAGGGACAGCCCCCACTATTGTACACCACTGGTGGCACAGCAAATCGTGCCTTTTGTGGAAAAAGTGGGGTTTTAATCAGTGGCAATTGCTATGTGAGCTCTCAGAAAGAGGAGAAAACATACCCCCACTTCCATCCCCACCTCCGTCTCCAGCCCCCAGTTTATTCTGCCTGGTCTATTTTTGACTTCCCGGAGTTACTGGGAGAACCAGATTAGCAACTGATCATTTATGCTGATTTTCCAAGTGCTGGAATGTCTTTCATTAAAACTGTCATTCAGGAAAAGATGGTAAATGGTGCGTTCGCTTTCGCCACGTGCTGCAACTACGGATGCAGCTCGTATCCCTGTCTCCGGCACGGAGAGGTTTGGATGCTGCTGGCTGTGGATTTGCCTTGTCCTCAAGAGAGGGGCCAGCAGAAGCAGCTGGAGGAGGCAGGCAGGCCAAGCTGTGTCTGCTTCCGTCCCTCGGTTCTGCCTGGAGAGCTGCTGTGTGGCAGCATCAGCTGCACGAGCGGGATGTGGCATTGCGTGTGATCCCTGTGGCCATGCAGCCACAGGTGAAGATGCTCCCACAGCCTGAGGAAACGAGGGCTTCTTTCTTGGCTGCATTGACAAGGGGAGTCTACTTTTGCCTCCCAAGGCTGTGGAAAATGCTTCCCAGGCTCTGATTTAGAGGCATTTAGGGGCTGAAGATGGGGGTGTGCCTCTCTCCAGGATGGAGGTGGTGTGGCAAGGGGCCAGCCCCCTAAAAGCTTTTGGCAGGGGCTGGGAGGCTGAGAAGGGCTCTGGCTCCAGCTCATCCCACTGTTAACCCCTCCGTGCCAGGTCAGGTGTCTGCTCCCACCCCCTGGCACGGGGCTGTTTCCTGGGGGTGGTGGAGTCACCGTCCCTGGAGGGGTTTGAGACTGGATGTGGCACTCAGTGGTACAGAAGGTGGTGTCGGCTCAAAGGTTGGGCTTGACAATCCCAGAGGTCTTTTCCAACCCAGGCGATTCCGTGTTTCTCCGCTTGGCTCCGGAGCTGTGCGTGGCTTTGCTGGCATCCCACCAGGCTCTCAGCCAGTTCTCCCTGCCCTTCCGAGCTCCAACAAGAGCACTGGGGTTGCACAAGGCAAATAATTGGGCCCAAACTGTGATCCCCTCCTTTATTCCCCTCGTCACCACCGGCAGAATCCTCAGCCTTGAAAGGCTGCTGCAATTACCCACCTTGCCACCCATTGCTCCTCCACAAGCTCCATTTTGATCCCTGGTGCTCCTGGCGACTTGTAGCATCACCTAGCAGGGCTTTGATGTTCAGAGACTGAAGTATGTCAGAGGCAGCATAAAAATTGCATGTAATTATCCCTGGTCTGGGTCTGCGGGAACAGGGAAGCATCAATATTGATGTGTGAGAGCATTTATGTTTTATGTGCCAGCACATCTCTCCTCTGCCCGTGTTCAGCAGGAGTTTTTGATCACTGCCTGTGTGCTGCACCATTAGAGCAGCTCTCGTGCTGGTTCCTCTCCCCGGGGGCCGTGCCTGGGGCTGGGAATCCGGGGCTGTGGAGTATCCGGAGCTCATTACGGAGAATGGAGCCCGACCCCGAGGGGACCGGCAGCTTCCCCAAGTGCCTCTGCTCCCAGTTTCCTTCTCTGTCTGTGCTTCTGCACCACTGCTGACATGGATGAATAATTCAGGAAGGTGGAAAAGGGAGGATGAGTGCTCTCATGGTTGGGAGAAGGGAGGTGCTGGAAGAGGGGAGTGGGAACAATCTTATGGCCATGGATCTGGGGTGGAAGGGGGTCAGGTGTGGGGTGCGTGTTTTGGGGGCTTATCCACCAGTGCAGATATGTCCCTGGAGGAACTGGACCTCTCTCCTCACCCTGAGGATGCAGGGATGTGCTGGAGCAGAAGGGTGGATGGCACACAGAGAGGCTGGTTTGGAGAGGCAGTGTTTGGGCACACAACCCTCCATGTGGGAAAGAATCCTCATGGATTCTGGTTCTCCTTAACTTGGCTGAAAATCCCAGCCGGGACCAGGCATTTCCCACCTCACTCTCCCTTCTCCATCCAGCCCATGCTCCTGCTCTTTTCTTTCCAATGTTGGTTGTGTCTGGATCATGTCACTTAACAGGCAGTTGGATTTCAGGACAGGAATTCCTGAACATCTTCAAAGCTCTGTCCCTTCGAAGGAATGTTCTGGGCAAGCCTTCCCTGAGCAGGACAGGGTGGAAGAGCACAGGGAAGTGTTTGGGCAGGAATGGGGTTATTGGGTGAGATTTGTGGGCTGTGCTAGGTGGGCTCCCAGTAGGATCTTACCATGCCCATGTGGGGTTTCCTCTGAGCCAGACCTTAGGAATGAGCCCGGACAAGCCTTGTGGAAAACAATCTGGTGTTTGTGGATGGGACGAAGCTGGTGGGAGAGAGACACAAATTGATGTCGCTGCAGGACTTGAGGCACGGACTGCCAAAAGCTCTGGTGGCTGTGGGGTGGTTTCGTGGGGTGTGAGCCCACGCACTGCACTCCTGTTGGAATTTTATGGCACTTTGGGACAAAGGAAATATCTAAGCCACGCCGTAAAGGGGTGTTTACCCATGCAGAGGGCACGCTTACACCTTACTGCTGGCCCTGGAGTATCCATGCTGATGAGTACAGATTTGGCCAAGCCTTCAGGGAGCTGTGCCCGTTCTGCATGGATGGGCCTGGGGGCCGTGGCTGGCTCTGAGCACGACCCGTGCAGGAGGTTCCTCAGTGCTCCCGTCCCAGCCCTCAGAGGAGTGCTTTGATGGGAAATGTCACTGCTCTGGTATTTGTAACTGTGAGTGGTTCCTCCCAGGGGAAGGTGCCATTTTGCTAAGGCTGCATCAAAATGGATTTGCTGCCCAGAGATGGAGTAAACCACAGCAAGAGCAAGGAAAGGCAAATATTCCCTTCTACTCGCTATGAAACATAATTCTCCAGATCTGTGGGAGAAGAACTGTATTTTCTGTGCTGCTTTGCTCCTGAGGTCACTTAAAAAACCTGTCTTTTGCATGAGATATCTTGATAAATTTGCTCCTTTTAGTAAATGCTGTGTAGTGTAGAATTACAGGATGCCCTGTGTGGGAAAGGACCCATGAGGATCATCCAGTCCAACTCCTGGCCCTGAGAATGTAGTCCAAACACTCCTTGAGCTCTGGCAGCCTCGGGTTTGCCAATAGTAAATACTATTTTAGCACCTACTATCTAGATACAGATATTAAAACACATAGTAAATCTGTAGTATATTATATATGGTATCTATAGAACTCAAGCAGGTGTGGCCATGGCACATCATTAGGCTGTTGGTGTCAGCTCCTCTTTTTAATTTTTCCTAATTACAATCAAGGCACCCAGAAACACTTTTTTTTTTTTAGCAGTTTGCTCCCCTAGCCTGAAATCATTTGCTTTGATGAGGAGACTATCATGCTTCAAAGTGAGGTTGGGCTCTTGGAAGCTGTAAATTGAGTTCCACAGGGGCTGCTTGTGTCAAGGAGGAGCCGAGGATGGAGATTTTACTCTCTAGTTAAACACTAGTGCAGCCTCACTGGGCAGTGCTGAAGCCTTCCTGAACATTTCCAAGAAAAATCTACTCATTCCCAGTTATTTTGAAAATATTAATCTTTAATGTTGCACTTGGAGGTTGGGGTGTCCCCATGGTCGTGTGGGGAGGATGGTGGAGATTTGAGTGAGTGACCTCAAGAACTTCCCTCTGCTGTCCCTGCTTTAGTGGATTTATTCAGTGCTCACCAGTCTCATCTGATTGCAAACAAGTTACCATTACGTAAATACTGGTTTTGTTTTCAAAAAAGCCCTTTCTTCACTAAAATGCGTGATTTTAAAACTTGCAGTTGATATTTGCCTGGATTGTTCAAATCTTGAAAGAAATAACTTTTTGCTTTAAGAACAAGAGACAGCTCCCAACAGCTTTTATTTGCAGCACATTATAACTTACTTTCCAGTGCAATTAGAAGCAGCTCTGTTGCAAGGCACTTGTTTAAACCCTGACCCAGGGCTCAGATTAAACAGTCCTTTTGCAGGTCTGTCCCTGCGTTGGCATATTTGATGTATCGCTGATCCAATTAAGTTTTCACACAATGGCTGTATTGTTACTGCAGGACTTCTTTGTTTATTAACCTTTCCTAGTGAGAAATTGCCTCCCCAACCCTCACCAGATTGGACATATGTTAATCTCACACAACAGACAAGAAAAAGTGGCAGAAGGAGGTGAAGGAGCTGAACTTCTGTAGGGGGAGGTGACCAGGTTGGGGGGTTCAGCAGTTTGTAGGTGGCAGCTGCTGGTGCCAAATTAAAGATTCCAGATGGTAATATAAATATCCTTTATCCATCTACCTTTCCATTAAAGCTTTAGGTGGCTTGCAACCTCAAGTCACCTGTGTTTTTGTGGAAATAGATTTTCCCCTCTGTGCTGTTGCTGTTATTTCAACCCAGTTGTGTTTGGTTTCTGTTACTGTGGAATAAAGGAACCATAGACTGGTTTGGATGGGAAGGGACTTTAAAGATGACCCAGTTCCACCCCCTGCCATGGGCAGGGACACCTTCCACCAGCCCAGGTTGCTCCAAGCCCCGTCCAACCTGGTCTTGGACACTTCCAGGGATGGGGCAACCTGTGCTGGTGTCACACCATCCTCACAGTGGTTATTAAGTCACTTAAAACCTGTGATGTTGTTTCTGCTGCTTGCCCGGTTTGTGTCTGATGCATTGGAGAACCTGTGCTGGGGTTTTTTCCTGCTTTTGCCCCTCACCACGTTTGAAGCAACAGGGGCTTGTGTTCCCCTGGGGACAGGGACAGTTTGCAGGGTTGCAGCACCAGGCTGGGCGGGTGGTGTTTCCCACCGCATGAACTGTGTGTGAGCTCACAGCAAATTCCCTTTGTGTC
Source organism: Sclerurus mexicanus (assembly GCA_013396755.1). Taxonomy (NCBI): domain Eukaryota; kingdom Metazoa; phylum Chordata; class Aves; order Passeriformes; family Furnariidae; genus Sclerurus; species Sclerurus mexicanus. The sequence continues at coordinate 233,149 of VWZF01006190.1, read as the reverse complement.
TGCCCCGTGTCCCTCACCAGGGCTGTGTGTGCTTAATAACACAGGTGATCTCCTCTGGCTGAAGGTGCCCAAACCCCTGGTGGCTCAACCTGCAGAGCCACCCGTGGTTCCACGGAGGGGAAAATGTCCCAAGTCTCTGTATCTTCTCCAGCCCCACCAGGGAAGAAGTTTCCCCATGGTGCTGGATCAGCTGCTCCTCACTGACCCTGTGTAGGACCTTTGCAGCTTCACCATGTCTGTGTGTCCTCACAGGACCCAACAACACAATTATAATGGTCCCTGTAAGCGGAGGCATCAAACCCTTGGATTTTGGTTTCCTGCTGCTGTTTTTCCCATGCGAATTCTGGCAGAGTAAGAAGTAAAATATTAGTGAAGAAAACCTTGCCCTCCAGCTGCCACGGAAAGAGCAACAGAGGGGACTTCAGGTAACCTGAGTGCCTCTTCATCATAGTTCCCCAGGTGTGTCGCAGGTTGAAAGCACAAGCTCTGCTCCCTCCTAATCAGTGAAACATTAGTAACGCTCTCAAGCCAGCGGGATTTATTCCTGTGGTTAAATCCATCCTTACAGGCTTTGCTGGAGCAGGGCCTGCACAAACACGAGCAGTGAAAGTTGCCCATGTAGTTTGCTTTCCATAACTTTAAACAAAACCCAGAGTTATTTCCTCTTGGTTTTGTCTCGTAGCCAAAGTTTTCTGGCCCTTTTATTTTGTCCTCCTGCATCTACCCTGGAGCAACTCACAGCAGCCCCGACTCTGGGCAGTGGATTTCCCTGCTTAGATATTTACCCCCCTGGAGGAATTCTTTATTTAAGTAGCAGCCTGAGTCTGAGCAGACTGTGGAGAGGGGGTGAAGGGTGTTTGACTCCCCAGTGGTCCCTCTGACAAAGAACAGATGTAAAGAGATGCTTTAAGGCTTTACTCTGGTGTTTGTTCTGCTCTGATCACTCTCCTTTGGAAATGGCACCTGTAGAGTCCATAGCACCCTTTGAGAGCTTGCTGAGAGATGAAAAACATGGGAAGGGACTGGAAAAGACCAAGGCTGGCTCCCAAACTCAACACACGGTTCTGTTAAGTCATTTAAAGAGGATTTTCTTTCCTCTAGTAACCTCTAAGAAGACAGATCTTTCATTCCAACGTGCCACTACCTTGTTCATCACTTTGGGAAGCTGAGTAAGAGGGAAAATGCTTCAAACACCTCGGGAATCCTTGGGAATTCAACAGTGGGAACAGCAGACAAGCAGCAGCATCCCATTTCCTCCCCTCTGGCTGCCCAGCAGCAGCAGCTCTTCGGTGCCATCCCAATCCCGAGGGCTGTGCAGCAACACGGGCATTTGCTGGGGCACAGTGAACCCCACCAAGGCTTGGAGGGGCTTTGTGCCTCCTAAGGACCTACAGTTCTCCCAGAACTGCCCTAATTTTTTTTTTTTAATGCCTTAGATATTTTTAGATCTTGAGAGACAAATATAGTTAATGCATTCAGCACTGACGTCAAACCCAGAGCCAGTGGGTAGCTGGAATAGCTAACATTTTATTTAATCATCTTGGTAAGCATTTTTTTTTCCCCTTCCTTTCTTTTTTGGTTAGAGAAAGAGGATCTAGAAAGGCAGTTAAAGCTGGGCCAGACTGTGAGTAGAGGGGAAGGTTGGTTTGTTTTGGTCTCTAAGAGGAACCTCATTCTCTACCTTGTTGCTCTTCAGGCAATAATTTATGTTGGAAAAGTGAGACTGAGATGCTCTGGCATCATCGAAATGTTCTTCTGATGACTAGTTAGTTGTGTTTGTCCCTTTTTTATGCCTGGTCCATGGAGGATGTGAATTACAGAGCAATCCAGAGCTCTTGGGTTTCGCTCTCTGGTTCCCACCCCGGTGTGTTGGGCACTGGCATTTCAGTCATTTGGCACTGCCTGAATCAGCCAGGGCTGGATTAAACCATAAACTGTGACCTTTCCCATGACATGAGACACGTGGAGAGCTAGTGTGGGAATTAATCCAAGGTAGAACTGTACAAAAAGCAACTTCCACAAGCACCAGAACTTATTATTACTATTTTATCTCTCTGCAGAGGTCCTGGCTGATGTGACACTCTTGACAAAAGAGGTGGAATAAAAAGATAAACACAATAACAGGAATAAACACCTCCAGTCATACAACTCCAGTGAGAGTATAAGCACATCAGTTTGACACTGGGGCATTTAGTGTACCTCTCTTTTTAAGAACTTTCCCCATTAAACTCTCTCTTGGAAGGGCTTGTTTGCAGGAGCAGCTTGTTTGGTTGGACCCTCCCAGGGGCTGCGTGGCAGCAGCAGCAACCTGTGCTCTGGCCCTTGGCCCCGCTGTTGCCGTGCTAAAATGCGTTCTCCTCCCTGACCTGTGTCCTGAGACAAGGGGAACATGAGCCTGCCTTTGTGGGTGGCTGGAGGACTGAGCAGCTCTGATGGGAAGGGGTGCTGTGCTCAGGGCTAAATCACAACTGGCATCCACAGAGAGCTAAACTCTGTGAGCGTCTTAACACTGCACGTGGAAGTTGAGGTTAATGCACAGGGGATGTTCCTACAGGTGGCTGTGGAGATGTTTCATTGTTTCCCCTACAAGCAGCCCGGGGACTCGCTAAAGATGTGGTTGGGCTCGGTGTATAAACCCATAAGGTTCTTGTAAGTTGTCCGTGGAATAACTGTGCTTGCAGAACATCTGGGGAGCTCCTTCTCCCAGCTCTTACCATCGAGCCAGACGGTGACAAAAGCTCTCTGGTGGCTCCAGGTATTAGTCTGAGCTTGGCTAGTCCCGGTCTCTGTGGTCCCCTTTGCTTCTGGTCTCTTGCTGTGACCCAGCTTGTTGTTCTGCTTCATAACTTGAGGTTGTTTGACCTTCTGTGCCAGAGAAGTTTCTTCTGGACTTCTGGGGCACCTGCAGGCTGAATGTGAGGCTGATGAGCATCCACACCCCCTCCTGGGAGCTGGACCTCGTTTCCCTGCTCTCTTTGCTTTGCTGCTGCAGGGCAAAGCTGAGACTCGCTGCACGCAGCCACGACAGAGCCCACAAGGTTCTTTTATTATCCAAGAATATTGGAAAAGTGACTCCAGGGCCCCTGACAAGCAGGTTCTGCCTGTGCCTGAGACTGTTTTGCCTTCTGTGAGCCATCCAGCCTGTCCCTCCAGCAGCTCCCCTCGTTTCAGCTCTTCCTCTGGGCTCATTCTCCAGGTAACAATGTTCTTTCTCTGCAACAGTAAACCCAAACATTTTTCGAAGCGGGTCTCTTTGTGCTATTATGTGATTTTATATCTTTTCATCTTCATAAATGAACATTGCTGCAGTCCTCACTAGAGGAGATTTTGGGGAGGACTTAGAGGAGTTACAGCACTGGGGTCTGATCACTGTTACGCAGGGTGTGCTGATTTCTGGGCAGCTCAGACCACAGCTGGGCCCTGACCAGCCCTGATTCAGCCACAGAGCAATGGCTTTCCACCCTAAATTGATTCTGGGAAGGGTTCTGCTGGGATTCCTCTTTTCTCCTTGCCTGCTGAGCACGTCAGGTAGGTGATCTCAGCTGCAGCTTGCCAAATATTTTCATTTTGCCCTGCTCTAGCTCTTGCAAAGAGCACGTACTGAAGCGAAGGTCAGCATTTACCTGCATCGACTTTCTTCTGACCAACTCCGATGTCCAACATCTGAGGAGGGATTTTGGGTGTTGTGCTTTTATCTGGGATCTTACAAGCAGAAGGCATTCTAAGGCCGTTTACAGAGCTGCAAAGTGTCTCCAGGGTTGGGATGCCCATAGGTGCCACTGTGGTATAAACGCAACAGTTTGCCTGTTCTCCAGGGAGAGGACTTGGGGCTGGCTCCTGGTTTGTCAGCTCCTCGTGGGGCTGCATGGCCATGGCAGACCAGTCTGGTGCTGTTAACTCAGACCTACGCAGCAAAGCTTCAGCAAAGCGCTCTGCATGGTAATGAAGTTGACTCCATGAAGTCAATAGCTCCAGTTCCTCTGCAGACACCCCCTGCCACGGTATTTATAGCCTACCTGCTGGTGGGTGGTGTGATTCTTTCTTGTATTGCCTTTTTTTTTATTTTTATTTTAAATTTTCATTCATGAAGGATGAGGCTGCGCCGCCCACTCGGAGCGATGTTGGCTCCTGTACTCCTGCAGGCAGCACAGCTCCAGTTCCCCACAGAGGTGCCCTCTCTGCAGGGAGATGCTCAAGCTGGGGAGGATTTCTCCTGGGGATGGATGAAATCCCACTGGGGGCCTCAAGGGATTGTGGTCCTCATACAGGCTGGGCGCTTTGGGTTTGTCAGGCAGACCTGACTGTGTCTCCCCTGTGCTTGTCGCTGTCTCCATCTGAAGTTCTCCTCCTCCTTTGGTGTTTTCACATCAGTCTGGCCTGGGCTGAGATTTTTTGTGACCCTGAGATGAGCTCAGTTGGTCAGAGCATGGTGCTGATAATGCCAAGGTTGCAGATTCTATCCCAGTATGGGCTATTTGCTTAGAGCAGGACTTGATGATCCTTGTGGGTCCTTTCCAACTCCAAACATTCCATCATTTTGTGCCCCAACTTGATTGTCCAAAGGCATTTACCCCCCTTTCCTTTCGGAAAACCAGGGCTCCTATACCAAGTCTCCTGTTTTACACCCAGAATCCCTTCTTGCTTTATTTTTTCCCATCACTCCACCCCTTCAGCAGCTTCCCCAGCATCTCCACACCCACCCCTGCTCGCCCGCGGGTCTGCCTTGCTGGCGTCTTCATCGCCCCCTTCTCCCTGACAGCTTCTCCCTGTTCCTCAGGAACCCTGATGCCTCCTTGGTGCCTCAGGCCTACGCCACCTTCTTGCTTTCTTTTCCATGTCATGGTCTTCTCAGGAATCAAAAAACCCCAAACCAGCTTCCCTTTGCTGAGGAATAAGAGCTGTGTGAGCCCCAGCTGGCTGAGAGCCCAAACCCTTCCCCACGCCCTGCCCATACCCAGGGACTGGGCACCTCGATGTATCACCCCCTAAAGTTTGCTTTCTCTTACACCAGGGTTACACCAGACTCCACAAACTCCACAGTGTGCCGAGAGGATTAATAATAGTAACAATATTAAACAGTTTGCATAGGGGCCATGGGAGGCTTCATTGTAAAGGCATTCACATCCATCCTGGGCAGCGATGGGAGGGTGTATCCCTCTGTCATCCCTAGAAGATAGCTTCCAATCCAGGTCTACCTGAGCTGTTCCAACCTTGGCAACTGTATCCACCTGCTCCTAGTTCTGATGTCCTTCAGTGGGGTGAATTTTGGGTGTGTGAGCATGGACAAACAATTGTTTTCCATCTTATTTTCTCTTCCCTTTTCCACCTGGGAAGGGCAGTGATAGAGGGGCTGGGTAGGCATTAGGTGTCCAGCCCAGGTCAACGCTCTACAGATCCCTTCACCACCTCCCTGAAGCATCTTGGGTGCCTTATGGGCCTGGTGAGCAGGGAAGGGATGGAACTGCACCACCCAAAGGTCTGTGGGGCTGGTGAGCAGGAATGGGATGGAACTGCACCAGCCAAAGGTGTGTGGGGCTGGTGAGCAGGGAAGGGATGGAGCTGCACCACCCAAAGGTGTGTGGGGCTGGTGAGCAGGAATGGGATGGAACTGCATCACTCAAAGCTGTGTCTTTGTCAGCACAAGGTGCCAGACTTGGAGCACAGGGCAGGAGCCCGTGAGCCTCCCTGCCAGCAGAGACCTCAGAGGACCCCATCCTGCTCGTGCCTGGCCCCCACCCAGCCTTCTCCTGGCAGGCAGTGGGTCTGAGACACATGGACACCTGCCCGCCAGGACCTGGATCCATCTTCCCACTGCTTCATGCCACGCACCAACGAGCCATCAGATGGTGGTTGTGGTCCCTGCTGGGCTGGCCTGGACTGGGACCAGCAGCCCCTGAGCTGTGGGCACGTGCTGGCAGGGCTGTGCTGTGTGTGGGCACGCGCAGCACGGGAGCAGCAGGGTGGTGTTTTTGGCCATGCCCTTCTTTAGGGATGGGGAACGTCGATAGCACAGAACTCACTCGAAATGCCAAATGTGAGGTGAAGAATCCCTGGAGGATGGAGCTGTGTTGTTGGCTCTTCAGAGAGCTGCTGAGCACACTGGGGGCCTCCAAGTGCAGCTTGGAGAGAGGGAGATGGTTTTTGGTGCAGGAATGTGACCCCTTGCTTTGAAGGAGGAAACTTCTACATGCATGTACCCATAAACCCCTTAAAGCAAACCCAGGATCAGTCTCTTTGTTTTTGCTTGTGTAACTGCACATGGGCTTTTTCCCCCCTCCCCCTCTCCTGGAATTTAATAACTGAAAACATTTTGGAGATATTAAGTCAATTTAAAGAGTGAGCTGGGGAGATTGCTTCCTCCAGCTCCCAATCTATCTCCAGCTCCACCAGGGGAAAGCTGAATGGAAGTTCTAGTGAGACAAAGTGAGGGCAAGGACAGGGGGGTGCAGATGGTACCTGGTTTACTTGGTCTTGAGCACTGCCACGGCCTGTAAAATGGGATGGGCGTTGCTCAGACCTGGTCACAAGTCTGAGCTTCCCTCCTTCTGGAGACCCTCTGTGGTCCTGCTTCATTTCAGGAGGAGAACTTTCTCCTGTGTGGATGGATTTCTTTCCCAACAACCTCTGAGCACAAGGAATAAGAAATTGGAACCAAGAGTTGGAGAACTGCAGCAGGAGGTCTGTGATTGAGCAATTACAAAGCCATGGCCTTGCCAAGGACTTTACAGGGGAAAAGATTTGAGGAACTGAGGACAAATTCTCCCAAATTTAGGAGAACTTGAACCGTAACAAGTGGTTTTAGCTGGACCCATGGCACTTACAAGGTCAAGGCAGCTGCTTTTAACCTTTTCCAGTTCCTGGCTTCCCAGAGAGGAGATCTAGCTTTGGAATGGACTTTAGGAATAAATAAGAGACTGTCTTGGGAGGTTTATGGCAGGTGAGGGGACAGTGTGAGGGGTGGGTGGGACACTTGGCAGTGCTGCCTTGTGCTGGAAACACAAAGGCTTTGGGGATACTCCCAACCTCTCTGTCTCTGAGAGATCTGCAGGGACAGGTCTGTGTGTCACCAGGGAAGGCTGAGCGTGGTTTGGCTGCTCCAGAGCTCTGCGGAGCTGTGAGTGAGCCTGGAGATGTATGGACAGTGTGGATTTGTTTTCCCTCTGTCCACATATTTCTGCATCACGTCAACCAAACTCAAAGTGCTGCCAGCAGCTTTCTACAAGAGAAACATGGGGTTTGTGTTTGATTAGTGGCGTGACAAGGAGTGTCAGGTTTAGATTAGATATTGGGAAGGAATTCTCCCAAGTGAGGGTGGGCAGGCCCTGGCACAGGGTGCCCAGAGAAGCTGTGGCTGCCCCATCCCTGGAAGTGCCCAAGGCCAGGTTGGACAGGGCTTGGAGTAACCTGGGCTGGTGGAAAGTGTCCCTGGCCATGGAAAAGGGTGGCACTGGATGATCTTCGAGGTCCCTCCCAACCTAAACCAGCCTGTGATTCTGCGATCTGTCTGGGTTCCTCTGACTGCAGCCAAGGAGGGTTTCTTCTCTGAAATATTTTCAGGAGATGCCCAGAACCCTGAGCTTCTGGTTTGTGCCTGTTCCTGGGACTTGAAGAGTCATTTTCTGTAGTTTTGCCTGGCTGGGTGCTGTAACTTGGTCTGCTTACACGGGGAAAGTGGGGATGTGAAAATAACCCTGTGCCTCTTCCCCTCCTCTGGAGCTCAAGAGGGGAAATCACCACTGTGGGTCAATCCTGCCCAAAGACAAAGTGATTTCCCTCTGTCCAGAGGTTCAGAGGAGGAGGAAGGAGATGGGCAGGCTCAGGAGATGTCCTGACAAAGGAGAGCCCTGAACTGGCACCATGGGCAGGGAGATGCCTCTGCTGGGAGCTCCGAATGCTTCTGGAAAATACGACCTCAAACCTCTTCAGTGCGGACTTCGACATTCAGCTTCTCTCTGTCACTGCCACGACCACAATGGCTTAAACTTCCTTTTGTTTTCTGTTGTTTTGTTTGGGCCATGCACTCAGGAGTTGGACTTCTGGGTCCCTTCCACCTCAGAACATTCTGTGGTGTGACTTGCACGGCTGCCCATGAGCTGTGCGATATTCTTGGGTTTTAAATACACATCTCCTCTCTCTTGGTGCTCCAAAGCAGAGCTGCACTGGCTCCAAATGTTCAGGAAGAAACCTGCTTGGGAGTCCTGAGGAACTGCCTGCCTTCCTCAGCCCTGGGAGCCAGGCTGTGAGGTGTGAGCACACGGCGGTGCCAGCGGGGTCACAGCACAGAGCCCACCGCTGAATTCCCCTTCTCCTCTGATGTTGCAAATGTAAGCTGTGAATTCCTGCCTGGAAGTGGCAGGCTGTCCTCCTGTACCGAGAGCATCCCGATCTGCCACTGCAAACCCCACACTGTAAAAACGTGCTTAGCAGAGAGACAATAAACAGAGCAGCCATCGCTGATGTCACATAATGCGTTCTGTCCTTACAATATACATTTTTCCATTTCCTCTCCTAATTTCTAGTAATTGAGCTCAATGAGCCTGCTTGGAGCTGATTTCTCGATACAGTTTTCTTTACATCTCTTTCAGATTTCTGGCCTCACTCCAGCTGCTTGCTTGATGGTGCATTTTATTTTAGCTTCTTAATTTGCTGTTAGAGTTGTCAACACCACGGGGCCCCCTTGCTGCTCTGCTTTGCTTAAGTAGGGTGGATATATTTCTTAGATGAGTTAACCACTTGGTGGCTGCCAACACAACGAAGCTGGCAGGTGTCATTGGGAGACACCTGCGGTGCTGGTGCCAGGGGAGTTTAAGCAGGGAAGGGGCGTGTGCCAGGCTATGCTGCTGAATCACAGGATAAACTAGGCTGGAGAAGACCTCTGAGATCATTGAGTCCAACCTTTGACCTAATGCCACCTCATCAACTAGACCATGGCACTGAGTGCCATGTCCAGTCTCCTCTTAAACCCCTCCAGGACGGTGACTCCACCACCTCCCTGGGCGGCCCATTCCAATGCCCAATCACCCTTTCCATGAAGAGCTTTTTCTTAATGTCCAACTCAAACATCCTCTGGCGCAGCTTAAGACTGTGCCCTCTTGTCCTGCTGGTGGTTCCCTGGGAGCAGAGCCAAACCCCCACCTGGGTTCCCCCTCCTGTCAGGGAGTTGTAAAGAGTGAGAAGGTCCTCCCTGAGCCTCCTCCTCTCCAGGCTCAACACCCCCAGCTCCATCACTGCTCCTTGAAGCACTTGTGCTCCAGACCCTTCACCAGCCTCATTGTCCTTCTTTGGACACGGACCAGTCCCTCAACATCCTTCCTAAACCGACGGCCCCAGAACTGGGCACAGCACTCGAGGTGTGGCATCACCAGCGCCCAGTCCAGGGGCAGAATCGCTTCCCTGGTCCTGCTGGCCATGCTATCCCTGACGGCCAGGGAAGGAACAAGCCACAGAGGTGGAGATAACTTTCCCAGGCTCACCCTCCCATGCCTTGGATTCCAGTGATGTCCTGGCACAACCCACACCTGCCCAGCACCGACCTCGGAGGGCCAGAGGCAGATTTGCTGTCGTGTCTCTTCTTGTCCCCGTGTGGGTAATTGCCTTTGAGAGGAATACGATGGGCTTGCAACTGCTTCGAGTAGAGATCACCCCAACCCTGGAGCTGAGGAGGTCAGAAGCTGTGTCTTTGCAAGTCCCTGCAGTTTTGTTGAGTGCTGCAGAACAGCTTTGACCCAGAGCTACCCCGGAGCTGGCGTGCTGCCTTTGCAGTTATCTTTCATGCTGGTTTTTGTTGATGCAACAGAAAGCATTTCCATCTTCTCTTTATCCAAGTAACAGACATGATCCAATCAGGGCTGTGATGAGGCAAAACAAAAATATGAGGCATCAAACAGAAGCACAAATGCTTTCCTTCATGATTTCCTTCTTCTCCTCAGTGGCTCAGGGTTTTATGGTTTTATAGAGCTTTCCCCAGCATGTTTTTCTTGCGTTGCCCATTTACATTTTTTCAGAGCTCGGTTATGCAGGCAAAAAGCAGCTGTTTTGCAGGTGTCCTGATCCATTTTCGCTTTTCCAGAAGATCTTTTTTGACACAGCATGTTCTCCTAGGCCATGTTAGTTGAGATGTCCCAGCTGCTCTGTGTTTACTGCCGCCTGGATGGAACAAATTTGGCTTAGAAAGTGTGATCCCCTGTGGGGCTGATTTTTCATTTTTTTCCTTTTTAAATCTTTCATGTCAGTCCTTCGGGTGGATGGTGTGGTGAGCCCTTGACGCTGGGCCCATGCTGTTGCCTGGTGGCTGTCTAAGACATCTTGTTCCATTGCTCACTGGAGAATCATCACTGGGAGAATAAAGCACACATTTGTAGCCTGTTACTCAAATGCTGCTCTGCTGCTTTGGCTGAATCATCAGCCCCATGCACAAATCACTGTTTATTGTTTACCTTGCTTCCAAATTAATCAGCCACTTGCTTTAGAGAGGAGAAAGCAAGAAGCAATTGTTTCACCTTGCTGGTGGCAAAATCTCTTTGGGTTCCTTATTACTGCAGAGTCACTTCTGCATCTCGGCTGAAATAACTTCCCTCACATTTCACACACGGGGCTCATAGTTTGGAACACCCCTGGAAATATTGCTGGGCTGGAGAACCTCTCATTGTGCTTATTTTTTTTGGGTTGTGTGGCGATAGGAAAAATAAGCTTGTGTTGTGTGATAGAGGAAGGGGAGGGAGCAACAATCTCTGCCATCATTGTCTGGGTGTCAGGGGGACAAAACAGATGAGCAGGGGAGGTGTGGTTAAGCTGCAGGTCGGGTTTAGCAGGGGACTGTAAGGCTAATGATAAAAGTGCTGCTACAAATCAGCCCTTCTCAGGCGGTGCCATCGATGCCACAGCTCCTTTGGCAGCAGAGAAACAAACTGCAATTACTTGCTGTTTATTAGCCAAAAGAGGATTTCACTGCTGCTGGGTTTTTTTCCCCCTTGAACACAGACATCTGCAGAAGATATACATCAGCCCACTTGTAGCTTGAATAGGAGAGGATTTTGAGCTTGATGGTGATGGAAAAAACCCAGTGATGGTTAATACTTTCTAGCTCTAATTCTCTGCTGGGTACTTGTACTGGCAAAGGCTGTCCACCCTTGGAGGCAAGTGGGTGGTGATTTGCATGGAAAGAAAGAAACAAGATGAAGTGGAGATGCAAAGTAGAAAAAGAAATTGCCATTAATTGGAGAAAAGCCTGGATTGGTGCCAGGAAACTTTAAGTACTTGAATGATTTACCTTCATTAGAAGATTAGGGATCAGAGAGGAGTCTCCACAGGGCAGTTCCACGTAGAGGAATTGCTGCACTGGGGAGGCAGAAATAAGGGGGTGTGTGGGCAGATGGTGTGATTTTGGGTTTCTCTGCCCTGATGTGTCTCTGTGCAAACACTCCATGGCTCTTCATGCTTTGCCCTTCGAGTGGGGTGACAAAACTGGATGTGGCAGCACAGGGAGTGACCTGGGGGAGATGGAGATCACAAAGCTCCATTAATGAATCTCTGGCAATAGCCTTGGCTTGTTCAGGTGGATTTTTTGCAGTGCAGCCAGCAAACCCCCAGCCATATGCAGGGAGCTGCAGACTTGTAGGGCTGGGGCTTTGTTCCCAGCCTTTCTCTTCTCCAGCCTGCTCGCTGGAATCCGAGGAGACAGCAGGGAGCAGCTCCATGGCACAGAGCCACGGAGCACGTGAGACAAGGGCATGTTTGCATTGCTTATGCAGAGCACATCAAGCAGTTTTTACAGCCTGAGGTAAAACTTTAATAGTTGTTTGATGGTAAATTTCCATGTCAGCTGCTCTGGAATTTGGTTTCAGGGCCGAGCCAGAAGCAGCATATTGTAGCGGGGGGATTCCTGGTTATGTGAGAGCCACAAATGTGACCCGGGAAGGCAGAGATCCAAGAGGAGAATGCGAAGTTTGAATGATAACAGTTGCCTCATTCCAAGATGCAAATGAAACACCAAATGTTCAAGTTCAAGCTGGGGTGGCAGCTTTTTTTTTTTTCTCTCCCCTCTTGAAAGATCTGGCCACCCCCAGACTGGGTCTGATGCAGTTTCTTTCTTGAACATATTGATTGCAGAATTCATCATCTTGGTAACTTTTTCCATATGGCTGTTATTCCTCCTGGAAATAGTTCTGTGTTTGGCTTCCTGTTCCCCGCTCCTCCCTTCCCATGTTTGATTTCTTCTTTCCTTTTTTTTTTGTTTCCTTTCCCTTTCCCCTGCTTGAATATGATTGTGGGTCCTTTGCAATTCATAACTGGGAAATGAGCCTGGCTTGAATTTGGGATGAGCAGGGAGCTGTTGGGAATGCTGAGTGCTGCTGTCGTAGCACGAACGTCTCCAGCCCACTTGTACTCGCTCAGCCACATGGTTACAGGCTCTGGGCTCAGTCAGCCCAGCTTGCATGAGCACACACTCATTCCTGGCCTTTGCCAAGTCCTCAGCTCCCCCTTGGGAGTCAAAAAGCAGGAGAATTAAATCCCCAGAACTCTGGTGCCTCTCTATCAGCACACCTTCCTGTGGGTGCTGTCGCTGGTCAGCTCCTGGAAGGGTCAGGAGCTCAGGGGGACTCTCTTCTCTAATGAAATCAAACCAGCAGCATGCTTGGTGCTCCTTTGGCTGCTGGGCCTGGGCAGGGAGTTGGGATTCAGATTCCTGATTCTTTGCAGGGAATTCTGATGGTGATCTTACAGGTGGAACTGAAGCAGGCAGAGGGGGGTTTGTTGACAGTGGTGCCTTCGCTGCCATCTCCTTTCCTTGGTATCCTCAGTGATAACACTCGATGTTGAAACAGACTTTGCTGGAACAACCTTGAGGTTGTTCTAGTGCTGGTGAAAGCCCTGTGTGGGTGCCAAGGACTGAGTCTCCCAGAGAAGCACTCAGGGCTCTGCTCAGCCTGCAGGATTGCAAAGGGGCATTCAGCAGCCCAAAGGGGCTGCCCATGAACGTGAGGAGCTGGGAGTGACTCTGGAGAGAGAGGAACAGAGTACAGGCTGCCCTCCCACACTGCTCTGCCCAACACATGTATCACACACCACGCTCATCCTGGAGGGAAGAGGATAAGCAAACTGGGAAGATATCCATCTGAATATCCATCGTTTGGTTGGCACTGCAGAGCTCAGCAGCCACTTCTCCAGCAGTGCCAGGCAGTGGCAGCACCCTGTTGGTGCCAGGCACGGACTTCATGGGGACGTCTGGCATTGTGCAGGTCAAGCTCTGAGTGGCCAGATGGCAGCAAATTGCCCATTAGGTGAATAATTGAGTCTTCTGGAGGGAACAGGACCTGAGTATGACCTGTGTTCCCAAGAGACACTGCTTAGTAACCTTAGACGTTGGTCCTGGAGCCTTATGGAAGCAGAGTCCTCCTGGCTCCTGGATCACCATGGTACTCTCTGTGCATATGCAAGCACAGAAAAGGCACTAAAAAGTGTTTCTTTTTCTGCTGGGTGACATCAGATGGGCCATGGAGACCAGGGAAAGCTTCACTTTTAGAGATGAAGCTTTCCTGAGCTCCTGGCTGGTGGAGCCCTGAGGTTCATGGGGGTTGTCACAGGTCGAAGGAAGCCAGAAGGATGTTTATGATGGTGAGCTCATGCCCCACTTAGTAAATGATGGTGAATAAAGCCCCTGAGGGCAGGCAGGAAGTGGTCTAAGGGAGTTCAAGGCCTCTGAAACAAGGAGGGAAGAGTCACAAACTGAGTTGTCTTGGCCAAAAGCCGGTTCGTGTGGTAGATCCCACGCAGGAGAGGCTGAGAAACAGCCTCATTATTGGCACAGGCTTCCTGGCAGATGCTCAGCCCCAAAGCCCTGGGCGTGGGCTGCCAGGGGCACAGCAGCACAGAGCTGGGCTGCACAAACCACTTGGCTGGCCGGACCGAGCTGGCCTTGGAGGGGCTCTGAAGGATCCTCTCTTTTATCATCTAACAGCAATCAAATGCCTTTGGAGCTTTGGGGAAGCTGCCATGTCCTCATTCAGGGCAGGTGATCCTCAAGAGGACAGAAGAGAAATGGTTTATTTTGCTTTTTTTGCTGCTGCTTGGGCAGTCTGCTCCCCTGTAACCATGAGCCAACCAGGTTCTCTCACCGGAGCTTCACCCAGCCAGCGCTGCCTTCCCAGCTGAGATGTGAAACACTGAGCAAGGCTGGGGAGAAGGGGGTGAGGGGATGGATGGATGGATGGATGGATGGATGGATGGATGGATGGATGGATGGATGGATGGATGGATGGATGGATGGATGGATGGATGGATGGAGGAAGCCTTTCCTGGCCATCCCAGCTGGCCTGTGCTCAGCTTTCCCAGATGGAGGTAGCACTTGCATTGCCTTCTACCCAAGCTATGTTTGGTCCACAGCAGGACAACCCTGGTGCTGTGGCAATCCGAGTATTTCTTGTTGGAGCAACTCAAGGCACTGCTGAGACAGCACCTGCATTGCCAGTATCATAGAGACAACACACTTGGCATTATCCTTGATATTCAGCATTGTTCTATTAACTTTTCACATGAAATGCTGTTGCCCTTGTGTAGGAAGGAGGGGTGAGGAGTGAGGGCAGCCACTGCCAGGGCTGTGACCTACCTCCCAACACAACAGCACAGACACGGGGAAGCACAGCTTTGTTTCCCCCGAACAGCCCTTCCTGGGCCACTGCAGATACATGGCAAACATGTTCAAGTGTTATTGAACAATGCTTTGAACTTCCTTTAGTGGAATAGCTGAAAACATTAGCTCAGCCTTGGAAGAACCCCTGGAAGCTGAGGGACTGCTATTACTAATCCCTCTTTGTGCCCATGGGCAAATCAAGGCAGCCACTGGCTAAATGTCTGCAGGAGCCTGTGCATCTGAATCATTCAACTGCTCACAGTTCCCTTTCCTTCCCCTTTCCCTTCCCCTTCCCTACAAGTGCCCTCATTTTCTTTGCAGCCTTTTCCTGGTACTTCAGAGCTCTCCCTGACTCTGCCCCGACCATCAGGAGCTTCTGCCACGACACAGGCTCTGCTCTCACCCAGTCTTGTTAGACAAAGGCAATAGCTCAGGAACCCGCCGAGATCCCACGTTGCTCCCTGAAGTGTCAGCCTCGGCCATCTGTGCCCCTTCCCACACCCAGAGCCGAGGCTTGTGCTTTTGTTTTCTTCGGATCTCCACCCCAAGGCGGGGGAAAAGGCACCCAGGTTCCAGCTGGGCTCCTGCAGGAATCTCATGCTCTGTGCATGGACAACTCCCAAGTGTCTCCTGCAACCCAGTGCCTCCCCCAGCCCATGGGTTTACTCTGAGAACACGGAATGTTGAACAGAGGCAGCTCAGCAAACTTCTGACCACTTCTTCCCTCTGGGCAGCCCCTAATCCCAACCTGATGCCTCTTCAGCTATTTCCTGGCCCCCAGCAAGGACTAAAATCTGGTCTCCCTGTCTCTAGTAACCATTGGAAGATAAATTAAATGAGGAATAATGAAGGGATGAGCTAATTGCTGGTGCCATTTCAGCCTGGTCAGTCCCTGGGTGCCCAGGGTGGTTTGTGTTTGATCCCACCACTCCCTTTGCTGCAGCTCCTCCTCCCCTGCTGCCTCACCCTGGCTGATGACACGGGGTGTCCCCCAGAGCCTCTGATGTTCCTCTCCCCCTGTTCCCTCAGTGAGCAGAGCACAGTTCCCCATTAATTAGGCTGTGTAGGAGGCACCAGGGCTGTTTGTTCAGCTGGAGGGTCCAGAAGCACAGCCCAAGGCACCGGAGAAGGGATGGTTTGATGTTGTGGGATGCAATGACGTGAGAAGGACACAGAGGGACCCAAGCTGGCAAGGTGTGAGCCGTGTGTGACTGCACCAGTGTGTCATCCTGCACAGGCAACAGCCCAAATGGCACTGGTGGGCATTCTGCCCATGGGCAACAGCCTGGATGTCACCAGTGGGGACTATTCTGCCCAGGGACAACAGTCTGGGTACCATCAGTGGGTGTCATTCTGTCCAGGGACAATAGTCAGGTGTCGCTGGTAGAGGTTCTGCCTGGGGACAATAGTCTGGATGCCTCCATTTATAAGATTTTTGTCATTAAATGTGCCCTGTGCTGGCTGCCTGTGCATGAGGAGCCGGCTGGATTGCTGAGACCTCCTGCCACCCTGTCCCAGAGGATGAGCATTAAATCCCCATTGATGGCTCCCCTTGTTATCATTAATGGCTGAGATAGGAGACAGCAAAGTGTTCTTTAGGAGGTTAATTTGCTTGGGAAAGATAAGGAGCAGAAAAAGGAGTATTAGTTAATTTGGTTGCACGTCTGTCTCCTGTGGAACTTTGTGGCCAAAGTGCTTGTTTCGGGTCCCAAAAGCAGAGACACCACCTTGAAAGCCAAAGTCCTGCTTGCAGCAACCCCTGTTCTGTTTGGTGGACATTGGGTGACCATGAGTGAGGGGACAGTTCCAGCCTGTCCCCAGCAGCCCCCCAGGGACCAGCCAGCCAGAGAGCAGAAATTGTTGCCATTCCTTTAATAGAAAAGTTTCCAAATAATCCCATTTTTCTACCTTTTGTTGCTTGCAGTTCCACGTGCTTCCCACCTGAGGAAAAGCCGGAGCTCCCAGTTTTCTGCACTGTGTTGCTTTTCCACTCCCACTTTAAGCCAGTGGAGAAGAGGAATGTCGTGCTTGAGTCTTTCCAAGTGTTGTCCCCACATCCCAGTGTGGTGGCTGCACTGGGGGGTTGGCTCTGCTGGGTGGGGACTCCTGCCCTGCGTGGGACATCTCGTGTGCCCTGCAGCCACCCCCTCCTGTGGAGCTGTGCCAGGGGACCAGCCTGGCTCTGGAGCACTTGCATAACATGCAGAGCATCTCAGTGGGCTCTGCTGAGCTGCAGCAGGGCTAAAATGCTGCCTCTCCTCTATAAATAGAGTGAGTAGGCCACTTTGCCTTGAGACAAGAATCTTCCCTCCCCCGAGAGCATCCTAAACTTTCATGCCTGATGGAGCTGGATCTGCTAAGGGAGTGAATTCCTGCCTATTAATTGCCCCCTGGTCTTTCCTCTCCCCTTGTCTGGGTTTTTAAGCTCAGCTGTAGTTTCAGCGTTCTCATTCCAGCCAGTTCTTTCCAGGTGAAGATGAGGATGCTCTGGTGGTGGGTATTGTAGGATTCCTCCACAGGTTGTTTCCCAGGAGAGAGGAAAATGTGAGGGCTCACTTTTGCAGAGGCAGCTTGAACAATTTCCTTCTCATAAAGGCAGACACCATGAAGGGCAAGTGGCTGAAGGACCAGGGGGGTTGGGGAACAGCTGGAAGCGTTTCCCAAATGAATTTGAGGTTTGCACGCTGCCGGGTGCCAATCCCATGGGACCAGCAGGATGCTGAGGGACAAAGTTGTGCTCTGCTTGTCTGTCTGTCTGTCCCTCATCACCACGACCCCTTTGTGTGAGGAGTTTGGAGCATCTGCCCCCCGGAGCAGGGCTGAGTCCAGCACAGCCTCTGCTCAGCCCTGACCTCCCTCCTCGTCCCCAGCCCTGCTGTGACCTCAGGGAGTGTTTTTCATCTCAAGGTCAAGCCAGATGCAGTAACCTCCCTGCATTTCCCACTGCTGGAACCAAAACCCAG
This sequence comes from Sclerurus mexicanus, assembly GCA_013396755.1. Lineage (NCBI taxonomy): Eukaryota > Metazoa > Chordata > Aves > Passeriformes > Furnariidae > Sclerurus > Sclerurus mexicanus. The sequence continues at coordinate 215,557 of VWZF01006190.1, read as the reverse complement.
CTGAACCTTAAAGAGATTCCCATAAATTCTCTTGATTTGGTGTTCCAAGTTCAACCCTTTTTTTTTTTTTTAATTTATTTTATTTTCACTGCTCTCTTAATCCAGCCCCTGAGAACTTGGCGGAAATTTAGAGCTACACCCCCCTTCCCTCTTCCCAGCTTGAAAATATTTCTCTATTGAAGCCTCCAAGCTGCTGCTTAAACACCAATTCATTTCCCTTCATTCCTGCTGAAAGGGATAAACGAAATATGCTGAGGAGCTAATTATTTGGGGATGTTTTAGGCCATTCCTGCAGCCAGGTGTTCTGGTTCTTATTTCTTACTTGGCCCCAACTCCGGCTCCTGCCAGCTTCTCCCATCAGTGGTCCGTTCTCATGGACTGAGGAAATTAGGCTGGATTATCAAAGCCAGGCCTCCGTGGTTTCCTTGATAGCGTGGGCTCAGCTCAGGTCATGTTTGCTTAGTCCTTGTCTTTCTCTACTGTTCTCCAGCAGAACATCTGCCCGGGCCCTTCTCTGCCTTTCTGATAATCACGGCTCTCTTGCTGTGACCTCAGATTTCCTTTTCCTTTAGCAAATGATTCTTTTTCAGGAATTTCTAAAAGGGTTTTTGGGAGGAGGAGGCCTCTGCAGACGAGGCTGTGTGTCGCTCAGCATATCTGGCAGAGCTCAGGTCTTGCTGAGCTTCCTGCCTGTGCTGAAGGGAGAAGGGAAAATAATAAACCTCCTGTTTCTCTCAGGAGCTGATGTAAAAATGGTGTGTCTGTGAGATATATATATATTTATATGTATGTATATATATACACACACATATAAAAAGCCCCAAACTGAAATTATGCCTCTAGGACTGAGGAACAATTTTGGAGCCTTGTTCCTGCCCATCCTTGGACGTGCTCAGGGCCAGGTGGATGGAATTCTGAGCACCCTGGGCTAGTGGAAGACATCTCAGCCCACAGCAGGAGGTGGAACGAGATGATCTTTAAGGTCCCTTCCAACCCAAACCATTTTGTGATTCTATTATTCCTCTCTTTGTTGTTGATCTGTGGCCCAGCCAAGGCTCGTTGGGAAGCAGAGCTTTGCCTTTCTGATGGCTGGGGGAGGACAGGGCTCAGAGTGTTCCTTGTCATCGCTGCAGGAGGGTGTTTCCTCCAGAGTCACCTGTTGGGCAAAAGGGAGGCGGATTCAGGCAAAGATGGTGACAATCCCTGGCCTTTCCTTCACACATGGACATGAGATGCTTCACATGTTCATCATTCCTGCTCTGGAGGTGGCTTTGAGGAAGGTCCCTTTGGTGCCAAGTCTAGACCAGAAAAGCTTTTGTGGTCCATGTTGAGCATGACCCCCATTTGGGTCAATTTGAAATGAAGCTCCAGTCAAGAAAACCTGTTTTTCCTATTCCCC
>VWZF01006190.1:103527-214117 GCA_013396755.1 Sclerurus mexicanus | reverse complement strand
AACTCTGTGACACATTTTTGCATTTGTTTAACTTGTCACGCTGTTCTCTTGCTTTCATCCCTAATTCTTATCTGTCTGGGAACAGGGTCTGGTTGCCCTTTAGGAGTTATTGCTTTTAGTTTCCAGCACAGTGCTTGGTGTCCTCCAGACAGAGTATTTAGGGATTAGAGGGTATATGTATTTATTTCGTGCTGCCTTCTCCCTGGCTTACCGACTCGAACGCCTTTCGATCCCACTGAAACATGTTTCTTGTCCCAAGATTTGGAACTGATTCTGCTCCCTCCTTTTTCGGTGCCTTTCCTCGCTGGCTCATAAATTCCCCCAATAAATCCATGGGTGGCAGCTTGAACGTTGTCAGCTGAGAACAGGTTTAAAATAAACCCTCTGCGTGAGGAGCCAGCTCGTCCTCAGCTGTGATTGTGATACCTCGATCCTGGAATTACGGCTTTTTAGGGAGGGGGGGGGAAAAATAGAAACGCCGAGATTGGTTTTCTGCTGGTTTTGCTCTGTCATCCCAAGGTGGATCTGCTGCAGTTACCAGAAAAATCCTCCGGAGATGGAGATGAATCACTGAGCAGGCGGGGCGGGTGTGGAGCAGCCTGTGGAGCTGGGGGAAGCCGTGCTGCCTTCAGTCTCCTCAATAATAGCAACCTGTGGCTTCCTTGGGTGCCACTTCACATATGGAGGTGCAGTTGCAACCCACAAGTGATCCAAGTAAAGATCTACTTGTCTTGGAGCTCTGCGAGCCGTGGCCTTTCATGTCCTCTAAAAAACAGGTGGAAATTTATGAGGCTGGTGCAAGTGGGGGGTGGCTTGGGAGCTGCTCGGGGATGGGGAGTGACACTTGAGTTGAGCTTCATCGAATCCCAGACTGGCTTGGGTTGGAAGGGACCTTAAAGATCATCCAGTGCCACCCTCTGCCACGGGCAGGGACACCTTCCACCAGCCCAGGTTGCTCCAAGCCCCATCCAACCTGCCCTTGGACACTTCCAGGGATGGGGCAGCCACAGCCTCTCTGGGCACCCTGTGCCAGGGCCTGCCCACCCTCACAGGGAGGAATTTCTTCCCAATATCCCATCTAAATCTACTCTCTGCCAGTTTGAAGCCATTCCCCCTTGTCCTGTCATTCCAGTCCTTTGGAAATAGTCCCTCTCCATCTTTTCTGCAGGCTCTCTTCAGGTCCTGGAAGGCCACAATTAGGTCGCCCCAGGAGCCTTCTCTTCTGCAAGCTGAACAATCCCAATTCTCTCAGCCTTTCCTCATAGGAGAGCTGCTCCATCCTGGAATCACAGTTGGAAGGGACCCACAGGGATCACCAAAAATTATCTCTACACAGTCTGGAAGCCCACAGGAGTTGAGGAATTGAGGGTACTCTGCTATAACTCATTTTCTGCTAAGTTTTGGCTTCAACACACCTTGGAGGGTTAGTGCTGCTCCTGGAATTAGTCAGGCTGGGCTCTGCTGTTCTTCTGGATGAGCGTGTGGGTCTTTCCCATGGCCAGGAGGGAGCTGAGTGAGGCTGTGCTTTGTGGTGCCCAGGGCAGGGGCAGGGCTGGGGGCACTGCCCATCACTGGGGGTACCACAGCAGAGGGCTCACCCTCCTGGTCTGTGTCTCTGGGACAGGTTTGGGATCAAGGGTCTGCAGGAGAAGAAGCAGAGCTCATGGGAACCCTGAGAGATGCCCTGGGCATGGCAGCATTCCTGCTGAAGCCAGAGAGGCATTGGCAGCACCCTGGGGGAGGCAGAGACAGAGGAACCCCGAGTGGGACAGTTGCAGCTCAGACACTTATGGAGTGTGGCTGCTTCCCCTGCTCTTCAGCAGGACATCTTGGCCCTTCGCAGCAGGGCCGTTCCCTCCTCCTCCTTTCCTTCACCCTGAGAGGTTCTGCTTTTTCCTCTTCCATCACCTCCATCCCAGATGAAGCCTCCAAAGCCACTTGCTGCTCTGTTCCTTCTCCTGGTGCAGCTGCCACTGGTCCTGCTGATGGACCCACCGAGGTGGAAGCATCTTTTGGTGGGAGCAGGACATCATTTCTGCCGTGGTCTCACGGTGGATGGAGAAGAGAGGACCAGAGGATCCAGGGAATGTAACATTCGCCTGGGAACAGCAGAGGGAGCTTGGAGATGGGTGCGGGATCCAGCCTGGGGGATTTGGGTCTTCGCCTGGTTTGAAGGCTTTGTCTGGAGGCCACGAGCTCTCCCACCCCCAGAACTTCTCCCATGTGCCCAGGAAGGGAAGGGACACGGGAGTTTGAGCAGACCCTGGTTGTTCTCAAGTGTGTGAGACCTCACAGGCTCTGCAGAGGTCACACATGGCATTAATTAACATCCATCTCCTCATTCTGGGAAGCTGTTGCACTGGAACCAGTCCTCCAGTACCTCCCTGCTCAGCCCTGAGCACGGGCTTAAGTGCTTTGCAGAGCAGAGCTCCTGTCCCCAGCCCCTCCTGGGGAGCAGAGGGAGCCCAGGGGGACACAAGTGATGCAGTGCGGGCTGGGAATGACTGTGGTGCTCTGATCCAGTGGGAAAAACACACGGGAAGGGACCGAGTGTTCCCGGGCTACTCCTCCCAGGTTCCCATGAACAAGTCAGGTTGGGAGAGAGGAGCTGACCCTGGGCCACCAGCAGGGAAGTGAAGGGCTGTGGGAGCTTAGGTGGGCGCCTGGGGGGATGTGGGGCTGCCCTGGCAGCACCTGCTGCTCCCCACCCAGACCGTGCTCGCAGTCGATTATCCTGCTTTATTTTTAGCTGTAAGAGGTGGTTTCTGGTGGAAATAGACCTTCCAGAGGGTGTCTTGTGTACCAGAGCAATGGCTCACGCCACGCTGAGCCTGATGAAAAGCTTTTCTCCAAAGAGCTCCCCTATGTTGTTCCCGGCTCGGGTGTTTTGGGAGTTCATTTGTTGTTTTGCTCTTTGTTAATCACTCCTGGTAGTTCTCAGTCTAATGATTCTGAGGGTTGTGGGTTTTTTTGCTCGGGTGCTTTTTTTGCTTTAGGATAAAGGCTAAAAAAAGGTCCCAAATCCTAATCAGGCTGGGATAAGAGAGGCCCAAAGGGGCTGTGCAGCCTGGGAGTGTCAGGGAAATAGCAGTGCCCATGGCAAAGGCTGCCTGGTCATGGCTCTGCTTCACCTGCTCAAGGTAGGGGTGCACCCCGTGTCCTCTGCTCTGGGTGCCTCTGGCCCCATCTTGATAAGAAAGATCTAAAGCTGTTGGAGAGTGTCCAAAGGAGGGACACAGAAGTGGTCAAGGGTCTGAAGGGGCCGTACAAGGAGTGGCTGAGGGCACTTGGCTTGTTAAGCTGGAGAAGAGGAGACTGAGGGGAGACCTCAGCAGGGTCTGCAGCTCCAATCTCTGCTCTGTGTGACAGGGACAGCACCCAGGGAATGGCTGGAGCTGTGTCAGGGCAGGGTCAGGTTGGATCTCAGGGAAAGGTTCTTCCCCCAGAGGGTGGTGGGCACTGCCCAGGCTCCCCAGGGCAGTGGGCACAGCCCCAAGGCTGCCAGAGCTCCAGGAGGGTTGGGATGATGCTCTGGGGCACAGGGGGGGATTGTTGGTGTGTCTGTGCAGGGCCAGGAGCTGGACTGGATGGTCCCTGTGTGTCCCTTTCAGCTCAGGACATGCTGTGAGTTTGTGTCAGTCACACCATGACCACTTCAGTGCTGGAGAAAACCTGAGTGCAGGGTTCACCCTCCTGGGCACCCCCAGAACCTGGGGAACAGGAGGGTTTGAAGCCACCTGGGCCAGTGGAAGTTGTCCCTGCCCATGACAAGGGAGTGGATTGAGGTGATTTTTAAGGTACCTTCCCACATAAAGCAGTGGGACCTGGTGCTGTGTCCTCTGCGTTCAGCTTTTGAACTTGGAGCGTGGTTAATGCAGGGGGTTTCAGAGGCAGCTGGGCCCCCCCCTCCCTTAACGCTGGCTGAAGAACAGGCGTGTAACGAGATCAGGCTGGTGGGTTTTAAGTGCTGCTGAGGCTGATTTCACGTGCTGAAGGCTCCAGAATGCCAAATAAAAGCTTTTAATGTCTGAAAAATGGAAATGAAGTGAATGCCTTCAGAGCACCAGAGGGAACAAGGTGAAGGCGATGGTGAATGAAATAAACTGTGTGATGACAGGCGAGAGGAGAAGAATGAAAAACAGGGGAGAGAACAGAGAAGAGCGAGGAAATAATATCCCCAGCCTGGATCCATGGAAGGTTTGGCTCCTGGCTCATCAGTTAGTCAGAGCCATAAATACTGGTGTGACTCTGGTCCTGGGGATTTTTCCTAATTTTGGTTGGTGTTAACACTGCAGTTTTTGGTTCTGCTTTTGGCAAGATGTGCAAGACTGAACCCTCAGTGCCCCCACGGCGTGTTCAGCTCAGAACAGTCAGGGCACATGTGCCACCCATCCTTGGGGACAGGTCACGCTGCAGCCCAGCTGGGTCTGCTGGAGATGGAGGGATTTTGGCCAGTCTTCTGGATCAAGATCTTGCTTTGATTGAAGGCAATAACTGAAAAACACCCCCACTCAACAAATAAAAATACCCACCAAACCCCCCAGTGAAATAAGCCCCCCCAAGCCACCCTCAGCCTCCTCCATGCTCATGGAAAGCTGTGATCACAGCTGATGTCAGGTTAAGAAAGAAAATGAGCATTACAAATACATTCTGTAGAATTAATACATCTGTTCACCTTCTCTGGGAAAAACTACACACCAGCTCAAAGCCAGGGCAGAACCTGGAGTTTGCTCTGTGCCAAAAGTATTTTGCAGTGTCAAAAATCCTGAAATAGGAATTTTCCAATGCAAACGGCTTGTTTGGGTTGAGATAAATACATTTTAATTTTGTTTTGAGAATTTATTTCTGGCACGAATCTTAATAAAGTGCAAGTAAACATGTTTTCAAAACAAAAACAAATGTGTTTAAGCCAATAAGACAGATTGTGACTGTTTTCCTAAATAAAGTTTTGTAAACTTGACCCCTTCCAGCAGAAAGTTTTGATATGATCAAATTGTCACTTTCTATTACAAAACTGTTCTTCCAGAAAATCTGCAACCACTTCCAATCGATATTTTCCTTTCTTGTGCTCTGGGCAACCTTGGGAACCAATGTCCTGGTGCAGGTTTTTCCCACTCCTTGGGACATAATTCAGCTCAATTGCACCTGGAGACAGAGGCGTGTTTGTACCCACTTTGTACCCCCCATGCCACTCCCAGCCACGTCCTCCTCAGCCTGGGAGCTCAGCAGAACCTGGAGCTGCTGCCCTTTTCCTGGACCCCAGTTATTTAACACACCCCTCCTGTGCCAAGCCCTTGGAGCAGAAATGTCCATTCCATGCCACGCATCCCTGGAAGCGTCCAAGGCAACCTGGGCTAGTGGAAGGTGTCCCTGCCCATGGTTTTTAAAAGTCCTTCTGACCTAAGCCATGTTTCTGTGTGGCTGGAGTTTTGCAGGCTGTTGTGGTGATGGCAGGGCCTGGCAATGCACGGCAAGGGGAGCAGAAGGTTTGTGGTGGCCCAGCCTCTCTGGGAGCTGCAGCTTTGCTCAGGAGCAGAGGATTCAGGTGGGGGCCAGGCTGGGGCTCTGCACGTGGAAGCAGTTGCAGGGATCAATGGGAACTGCAGTGCTGGATAAAGCCCCTTCCTGTCTTTGATGCTTAATTCCAGAGAGGGTTTTTGATGCTGGCCCAGTTACAGGCATCTGGAGCCCAGCATTGGCTCTGCTGGGAGCCAAACTGGGAATTCCCAGGAGATGCTGCACATCCAAGGGGTGACACCGCTGCCTTCCTGCCCCATCCTCACTGTCAGGGCTGGGAGAGCACAGGCAATTTTTCCAACAGGCAGGAAACCCTTGGGACGTGCCTTCCAAAACCCTGGGATGCGCCTTCCAAATCCTCGGGGATATGCCTTTCCCAGCACACCCCAGTCCAAAAGCAGCACTCCCAGTTTGCACATTCCCACCTGCCATCAGGTGGGAATATTCACCAGTGCTGTTCCGATGCTCCTCTCATTCCCTGTGATCCCAGTGCAGCTGTTTAGGCACTGGGCAGCTCTTGGGATACACCGTACCTTCGGGATGTCTCCAGGGTGTTGTCCATAAGAGGAATGATGGAGCAGAACAACCTTGCCCCAGTCTGGAACCAGCTTGGAGAGTCAGTGGAGTTTCCTCTTTGGGCATCCAGAGCAGAGCGTGGAGGGGTTTGTGTCTTGGAGGAACAGAATTAGAACATCTTGTCCTGTTTTAAGGCTCTTGCTGACCTGGATTGGTTTGGTGTTCAACCAGAGAGGAGCAGAGGTGTCCTGCTGGAGGGGTGAAACCAAAACTGCTCGCTTTGATAACCTCCCTGAGGCTTTGAGGGGGTTTGTGTCAGAGGGAACAGCTCCGGGGGAAGAAGAGGAACAACTTACCCAGGAGCTTCTGGCAGCGTCACCTCCAAGCTTTGGGATTCAGGAGAACAAACTTCAGAGCAGAGCTCTGCTTGATTTGAGGACAGTGTTGCATCTTTAAAGACTGCTCTAACCATGAGGCTGCTGGGCCTTTTGAGTCCCTTTTGGTGGAGTAGCTCTTCTGCTCCAGCAGGTGTTGAGGCAGAGTGGAACATCCCACACTGACCTTGGCCACCTGCCCACCCAGCCCAGGTTCATCTGCCCCGGTGAAGCAGTTGCCAGAGGACACATTGAGCGAGAACCATTAATTCCTGCTCTTGTGTCCTGGAGCAAGGACCCTGTGTTGGCAGAAAGGAGCCCAGATCTCACTGGGATGGGTGACCTGCCCTTCTGTGCCCTGAGCAAGTGTGCCAACCTGGAGGTCCTGGGAGAAGAGGGGTGGAATTAGTACTTTGTCCTTCTCTGGTGTGCTTCTGAATTTAACACTCCTCTTCCCAACCCCATTTTTTTTTTCCTCTGGCACCCAAATATCTGAGGTGAGGGTCAGTGAGCACAGCTGATCCTCATTGGGAGGTTATTAGGGATACATTCCTCTAGGGAAAGGTGCTCCAAACGTCACCCAACCCAGCTGAAGGCTTGCTCTGAACACACATTTTTCCTATTAAAGCATTAGCTCTTGATGAGCTGCAGACATGCAACAGGTGAGAGGAACCAGGTCCATGAAGAACAAGTGAAAAGGGATGGATGAGGGGTGGCCGGTAACTCCTGAGACTCCCTTTCTGCTGCTCTGAATCTTCAGAGCTCTGCTTATCCTTGGGAAGAGCAGAACCACCAGGAGAGATTTGCTGCCTGGGTGGTGACAGTCCTGGACTTGGAAGAGATGGAGAGATGCATTGGTCACCAAGCACCTGGTGGTGCAGGGAGTGACTTTGCAGACTGGTCCTGTTGCTTTGGCCATGGGGAAGTTCTGTCACCTGAGGTAAGACCAGTTCCTGATCCGGGGTGTCTGTCCCCTTGGAGCTCCTGTCACTGAGGTGCTGGCACAGGGCTGGACTGAGCACCCCAGGGGCTTCCAGGCAACCCTCTGATCCTGATTTCTACTCCTTACACTAATATTTGCCATTTCTGTTGGCCAAGCTGAGGAAAATTGACTCCCAGGTGTTTGATGAACCCAGGTACTTTCTCATTATTTTTCCCCACAAGACGTGAAAATAAGATGTTGCTCTGTTTTATTGGCTTTATACATAAATTTTAAAGCTCATTTATGCTGACTTGTGGAGAATTACCAAAGCTAAAAGACCACTTTGAGCCACCCAATTTAGCAAACACCGAAAGGAAATGTTTGATTACTCCTTCAGCTCTTCATTTTCCCTGGCTGAGCCTATTCACTGTACTCAGCCCAAATTAACCAGCGCTTTTGGTTTCACTCCACACGCATTTTCTTTTGAGAAAGTGTTTTCCAGAAGGAGTTTGCTCAGCTTTCTTCCATTCCCAGTGTTTAGAATGAGAATGAAAAATCATATTTCCCCTCCTCAGAGGGTGTTGAATGGGCACTTTGTGTTATTTAGGATGCACACCAGTGGCTTTTGTGAGGGATGTTCTGTGTGTGGCTGGAAGATGCTGTAATACATTATAAAGAGATTTTATTTTCCTCAAGTGCTGCCTGTGTTCTCACGCAGGCTGGGAATGTGCATGTGGATGTGCTGGAAACATAATTTTGTGTGCCCCAAATGACCTTTTGTATGAGGGAGACCTGTCTGAGGCTCTGGATATTGGTAATTGCCTCTTAAATTTCTCCTGGGCAGCTGTGGAAGATGAGTTTGTGTTGCAAATATTGAGGCTAAACCATACCGAGTTGGCTTATGTGTGTTTAAATTTTTATGAGGGTAATTACTGGAGAATAATTGAGAGTCTTGCTCCGGTTTGACCTGTACCAATTAATTTGTTTTCCCCCTCAGTAGAAGAGGATGGTGCTCTCCACCATCTGAGCTCTATGGCTTAAAAATAACATTTTCACTCCTTCTGATGGTGCTGCCGTGATGGAGATGGAAAGAGAGGCCCTGACTTTTTCTGACGGCTTTGATTGGGATCCACTCACTCCAGAAATGCTACAGATCTCCAAAGATGTTGGCAGAGACTGTGCAGATTTTATATATGTGCTAGAATGGTTTGGGTTAGAGGGGACCTTAAGGATCATCTCATGCCACCCCCTGCCATGGGCAGGGACACCTCCCACCAGCCCAGGGTGCTCCAAGCCCCGTCCAACCTGGCCTTGGACACTTCCAGGGATCCAGGGGCAGCCACAGCTTCTCTGCCCAACCTGTGCCAGGGCCTGCCCCCCCTCCCAGCCAGCAATTCCTGCCCAATATCCCATCCAACTCTGCCATCTGGCAGTGGGAAGCCATTCCCTCTTGCCCTGTTCCTCCATGCCCGTGTCCGAAGTTCCTCTCCGGCTCTCCTGGAGCCCCTTTAGGCATTGGAAGGGGTTCTCAGGTCTCCCTGGACCCTTCTCTTCTCCAGGTGAACAACCCCCAGCTCTCCCAGCCCGGCTCCAGAGCAGAGGTTCTCCAGCCCTTTGGAGCATCTCCATGGCTTCCTCTGGATCTGCTCCAACAGGCCTTTCCTGTGCTGAGGATCCCAGAGCTGGACACACACAAATATCTGAATTTTTTGGTGCAGGGCAGAAAACTCTGCTCAGCCATGAGCTGTGTCTGGGTGGGCAGAGCTGGGCAGGGGTTTGCCCTTGGCAGGATCTCTCTGCAGCCAGACCTGCCCTCCTGCCTGGAATGTTCTTGTTTAGCCCTGCTGAAGAATTGCTGTGTGACCTGTCAGTGCTCACACAGGGCTGAGGAGGGTGTGGACAATTACAGCATCTTCTCAGCTCCTCTCAGGGGAGCACAACCTCTTCCTCTGCAGGTTGTGCTGTGGGAACATCCTACCCCAGGGCCTTGGAGTGCCACCAGCCGTCCCTGCAGTGGTTTCTGCCACTGGGGAGGGGGGTCACGCACTTGCAGCCCTGAGGGTGGCTGGGGCTCCCTTTATTCAGAACGCATTCCATTCCAGCAGCCCGTGGAATGTGTTCCAGACCATTCCCCTCATGCTCTGTAACCCCCTGTGTCCCTTCCACAGCCACTGGAGTTTCTTTGCAGGACATCCACAGGCTCCAGATGGATCCAGCTGCTCCCGAAACATACTGACTTTTAGGGATAACGAGTTTCAGAGGGATTTTGGTGGTGCGATGAGTGTGAGGCACTAGATGTGCAGTAGGAAGAACAACATGTCTTGAAGACTGGAGGGGAGAAAAGCAATTGCTTAAGGGTTTCTCCTAAGTTAAGCAGAGAAAAGGCATCTCTGGGACAGTCTGTGGTTGACTAGAAGAGCTGGCAACACTCATCTGCCTCTTCTCAGGTGGCTTCATGCCTCTTCCTGACCTCCACATCTGATGGCTGGGGCTTGGGGTCACCTTTCTGTGCTCACAACCTCCTCGTGGTGGCCAGGAAAGACCCTGGAGGGATGACTCCAGGGTGCAGGTATGGAGGGAGACTCGGCTCCTTCCAGGCTCCACACCCAGAGCCTTCTTGCCCTGTGCTGCTTGGGAATGAAATATGGACAGGCATCAGCAGCTCTTCTTGCTACCTGGCCTTTGGGAGATGTTCATAGAAGGTCCCTAAAGGATTAACTTGAGTTTTGACAGTTTTGAGGATGTTTAAGGCTGGTTGAAATGAATCCTGTGTAGAGGGAGCCCTGGTGCAAAGCGATGGCTCTGAGCTCGAGTTGGTTCTTGCGCCTGAGGCTCTTAAAATCTTTGGTAGCACAACCATTGTTGTCTTTCTGGATCCATTCTAGGGGGAAAAAGGGGCCTTTGGGGCCAGGATGAGTCTGTGGAAGGCTGGTCTCCCCAATTTATTAAAGTCACTGCAGTGGGAGAGGGGCTGGTTGCAGCCCCATGGATCTGGGACACTGGACCTGGGATGGTCTGTGGATGCTGGTCTGACCTGGGGGATATCAATCGCAGCTCTCACCTTCTGCCAACAACTACACTCAGTCCTGGAGGTCTTTTCCAACCTGAATGATCCTGCGAGTCTGTGATTCTGTATTTGGAGCTTTATTCTGTATTTAGTTATTGATTCTTTTGCTGTCAGTGGTGGTCACCACAGGCTTTGGCTCTCAGGGGCCAATGTCACCAAGAAATAGGTGTGAGGGTCAGTCAATTCATCCCAGCCTGGGAGCATGAGGTGTCAGAGCTCTGGAGAAGTGGCAGGTTATGGTTTTAGACCTAAAAGATAGAAAGGAGATGCCTGATGTGGAGTCAGCTGGGTGTGTGGAAGGACAGGCTTGTATTCCGTGGAGCTTGGGGTGTGGGCAGGCTGTGTGTGGTTTGGGCTGGCTGTTTTTGTGGCCTTTAGTGGTTTTTTGGGGTAACGTCATACACGGTGCCAGGCTGGAGGTGTGCAGAGCCTGAAGACACTGGGGAAGGTGTGAGTGACTCCAGAGCTGGCACTGGTGACTTAGGGCATGGGAAGGGGCATGATGAGAAGCTGGAAGATTTAAACAGCAGGCTGTTCCATATTGGAGGGCTGAAAGGCTTCATGTGAGCCCCAAGAGATGCCTTGGGACAGAATTCCCTGTGGTCCAGGTGTTGCTCTCCCTGTGCTCCAGCTCTCCTGCCTGCTGGGGGTGTGGAGCCAGTGGTGCCTCAGCCCACCCAACCTCGGGGCTCCCACAGCAGCACAAAGGCAGATGTGGCTCATCTTCAGCCCTTGCTTTTTGGCAGGGGGAGAGGAGAAGGACAGGGTAAAGATTCAATTAAAAAGCTGCTCTTGCCAGATATTTCGTGCTCTTAGTTGCTAACACAGGCTGGCCAGGGATGGGGTTTTTTCTCTCTTCTTTCCTGTTGAAATAAATAAATAAAAGTAGGTGAGAGGATGTTGCAGTTTCAGAGCGAGCTGTGTGACACATGAGGGGCCCCTTCCACGTCTTTTCAGAGCTGAAGACCACGGGCTGAGGGTGGTGGGGGTTCATTGACTGGCAAGGATGGCACGAGGCGGCTTGAATTTTGGAGGTGCAATTTGACTTCATCTTCTCAGCCCAGGGAGGAGATGAAAGCATGAGCATGAGTCAGTTGTCTGGGCTGCAGGGGAGCACAGGCCGAGCTGAGGAGGAGGATTTGCTGACCTTGCAGCCTACTGAGATACTGTGGTGGAAGACAATCCTTCACTGAAGTGGGAGCAAGGGCTCTGGGAGCCCCTTCCAGAGCCTAAAGAGGATCCAAGAGAGCTGGAGAGGGACTTGGGACAAAGGCATGGAGGGACAGGACACAGGGAATGGCTTCCCACTGCCAGAGGGCAGGGTTAGATGGGACACTGGGAAGAAATTCTTGAGGGTGGTGAGGCTCTGGCACAGGTTGGGCAGAGAAGCTGTGGCTGCCCCTGGATCCCTGGAAGTGTCCAAGGCCAGGTTGGACAGGGTTTGGAGCAGCCTGGGCTAGTGGAAGGTGTCCCTGCCCACGGCAGGGGGTGGAACTGGATGAGCTTTTTGGTTCCTTTCAACCCAAGCCAGTCTGGGATTCTATGAGGATCAGCCTGGCTGGAGGAAGCACCTTGCAGGGCCAGTAATGGGAGGGCAGAGCCAGTCCCAGGAGAGGTGGTGCAGTGAGTGAATTTGGAAGAGTTTGCTCTTCTAATATTGCTGGTTGTGTGTTTGTGGTGAAGGGACTCAAGCTGGCTGTGCTGCGGGGAGGCTCTGACTCCCCTGGGGCTTGATCAGGGGCAGAAGGATTCCCACAGAAGTTATTTAATATGTGCTTGTAGTAACTTAATCTCACCAGTGTCACAGCCCTGGTGCCAATGCAGAGCTCAGTGGGGATGCTGGGGCTGCTGGGTCCTGCTGCCCCATCTCTGCATCCCCCAGAGGAGCTGGGGATAAATGCTGCTGTCGTGCCCTTCCTGAGCTCCAGCCAGTGCCCCCTTGGGAATGCTGAGTGGGACAGACCTCTTGGACAAAGGAAGGATTACAGGGTGGGGTTGGGGGGGTTCTCTGAGCTCGAGGCTCCCGAAACTGCCACCTTTGAGAGCAGAGGGGAGCAGGGAGGGAGCATCATGTCACACTGCACAGCTGACTCCATCTGCCTTCCCTTCCTGCCCTCTGCTTATCGCAATGCCTCCAGCTGCACCCAGCAGCTCCCTGGGGAGGGCTGTTCACTGACTGAAAATGTTTAACCTACTAAAGCACTGCCGCCAGCCAACCCCTCCTGTCCCTGTTGCCCCATCTCTGCGTGTGGCAGGCTCTGGAATGAGCCTTGGGAAGTGCATCCTGCTGGATGATGCCGTGCAGTGTCAGGAGATGCTGCCGAAAGGGTGGATGTGGACGTGGCAGGCACTTGTTTCCCGCTGTGCCATCATCCCCCATCCCCCTGCCCTGCCGAGGGTGCTGCAAACCTGCAGCTTTCACAGAATTGCTCAGCAGGGAGCACAAACTCCCCCAAATGTCCCTCGCAGCACCAGGTGTCCTCAGAAGTGGCCAGGGAGGATGTTTTGAGCTGTTGGGGATGTCCTTGGAGCAGCTGGGAGGGTTGATGCCAAGCACAGAGAAGGTGTGTGAGGACTCTGTGTCGCTGTGAAGGTGAGGATGGAGCAGTCTGAGGGGCTGAGGTGTTTAACAGAACAAGGAAAAATTAAACCCCACGCTGCTGTGTAGGTCAGGAGTTCTGAGGAGTGGGAAGAGACAGGGAAAGCTGTGGTGCCCAGCAAAGCACTGGTGGAGCTGTGCATCTGTGCCCAAGCTGGTTCTTCTGCGGTGTCTGGAGGCATCAGGAGCTGAATGTTTTCTGAGGGCTGGCACCAAAATCTTGGGATAGTTTAGCTCCATCTTTAACTGGAAAGCTCTGGAAGTGGGGAACAGTGGCCCACGGACATCAAACCTCCAGCCTGAGAAAAAAGAGTGCAGATTTTGCTGTTGAGAGAGATCAGCTGGAACCTGTTGTCACTTTTGGCTTTGTAGGTTACTTTTCCAAATCATTAGAGCGTCACTTATCATTAAGGGAAAAAAACCCACATCCTCTTCTGCAATGGCCTGAGACAAAGAGCACAAGCTGCTGTGCTGGCTGGGAACTGATCCTTCTGGGAGCTTTACAAAGTACTCTCCTACCTCAGTTTGAAAGGAGAGAAGAAACTCTGCTGGCAATGCTACAGAGGACATTGTGTGGTCAGTTACACATTGGTAAAGGACAGTAATTTTTCAAAATGTTCCCCAAAAAGATTATAATTAGTACAATTAAAGGTCTCGAATGGTAATTTTATTCTACTCGATAATAGTGCAAAGCACAAAAAAAAAACCCTTTATGAAACAATGCACCCAACATATGTAGGACAACATCTTCGTGGTGTGATCTCTACAATATGTGCTTGTCTAAACTTATATTTAGAGCCTTCAGTTCTGGATAATTGATTGCAGGAGAAGAGCTTTGTGTTACTTCCATACTTAGAGACAAGAACAAGGATGGCTCGAGGGCCAGAAGCAGCTTTGGTCCAAATCCACACAGAGACACCACCTGGGTGGAGCTGAGCGTGGGTGAGGGTTGGGTGCTGCTCTGAAGTCCCTCTCCCGCTCTGTGCCTCAGTTTCCCCTTTCATTTGGAACCTGCCAGCAATGTGGTGTGCTGGGTTGGTGATGGTGGGAAAGACATGGACCTGCTGGAGCAGATCCAGAGGAGGCCATGGAGATGCTCCAAGGGCTGGAGAACCTCTGCTCTGGAGCCAGGCTGGGAGAGCTAGGGGTGTTCACCTGGAGAAGAGAAGGCTCCAGGGAGACCTGAGAGCCCCTTCCAGTGCCTAAAGGGGCTCCAGGAGAGCTGGAGAGGGACTGGGGACAAAGGCATGGAGGGACAGAACAAGGGGAATGGCTTCCCACTACCAGAGGGCAGGGATAGATGGGATATTGGGAAGGAATTCTTGGCTGTGAGGGTGGGCAGGCCCTGGCACAGGGTGCCCAGAGAAGCTGTGGCTTCCCCATCCCTGGAAGTGTCCAAGGCCAGGTTGGACGGGGCTTGGAGCACCCTGGGCTGGTGGGAGGTGTCCCTGCCCATGGCAGGAGGTGGAATGAGATGATCCTTAAGGTCCCTTCCACCCAAGCCATTCTATGTTTCTATGATGGGATGTCCCTCTCCTTCCTGCATTGTTTGATAGGATCAAGAAGTTAAAATGTCTCTTTATTTTAACACCCCTTTAACCTTCCTGGTGCTTTGGAAACAGCCTGAAAGACCAGGATCTGTGGGGCAGGTGACTTGAAACAAGCGTGCATTTGAGAGTGTGCTCTGAGCTTTGGGGTGCTGAGAGCCTGCGGGTGCCTCAGGACCAGCTCAGTGGTGGGACACAGGCAGCAGCAGCAGCCAGGAGCTCTGATTTCCTCTCCTCCCAGGGTTTCCCTGGTCCTTTGTTCTCCTGCACAGCCTGGCTCTGCTGTTCTCACATCTGAACAGACAATTAACTTTCCTGTTTCCCGGCGATTCTGCACTGGCTGGTCCTGTCGCTGCAAACATTAGCTGCAAGCTCCATTATATTAAGAAAGCACAAAGTCAGGTGGCAGAAGAGATAATTACCTTTCTAATATAATTGTGGCTGGGCTGGTGAGCCTTTTATCTCAATCCTTGTTCTTCTGTACAACAACAGCAAGGATTAAAATTTACCAGGTTATTGCTTGCCAACAGCAGCCAGGGCTGTTTTCTCCCCATGGCAGGGAGGAGTTTGTTAGAGGGCATTTCAGGATAAGCCTTTGGGGAAGAGGATGACTGTGGAAGAGGAAGGAGCAGGGGGGCAAACCTAAACTCCAGGCTGTTCCCTGGTCCCCAGAGAACAGGAATCAGTGCCTGCTCCTCCTCTTTCTCTCACGACGAAGCTGCAACTGCAATGAGGTCTCCTCTCAGTCTCCTCCAGGCTCTGATGGTGCAAACTCCACCTCGAACCTCTGCTCTTTCCCAGCAGCCTGTGTTTGTGTCTGGCTGAGCTTTCCTCACCTCCATCCCTTGCCAGGCTACTGGGGAATACAACAGCAAAGAAAAGAGCCAACATAAATCCACTGCTCCTCCATGAGTTGCAAGGAACTGAAGGAGTTTCCTTGCCTGCCAAAAATGTGATCTGCTGGAGGCTGCTGTGACAAGCAGCACACTGGTATAAATATCAAAGTGCCATCAGTCGTCTGAGCTGTCAGGAGCTGAAGGGGTGAGTGGGATTCCCTGAGCCAGGAAAAATGGAGCTGGGAATGGTGGCTGTGGACAGGGAGGAACCTTCTATCCCCAGCTCTCCTGGGGCCCTCGTGGCTCTGAGGGTCAACTGAATGTGAGGGCATTGAAGCCAAACTGTTCCATCCCAAAGGCTCCGACCCCATATCATATCCCAGGGGGAAGGGGGTAGGAGCTAATTTGGACAGATTTGAAGGATGGTCACCCAGAAATCCACATCGTTTCCCTAATGGGATGAAAAATCCCAGTTCCAAAAGCTTTTCTTTCGAAAGGTAGAGTTTCCCCCTGGGAGGTTTCAACCTGATTTTAAGTGGAAGTGCCTGCTTTCAGCCAGCTTTCCAATATCGGTGCAGTTAAAAGCAACCAAATAAAAATAAAATCTCAAGTCATATTTAAAGTCAAAGTGAAACCAAAATGTTTTGTTATTTCCCACTGGAAAACTGAAATTGATGTTTCCATGAAAACAAACATTTTTGGTGGGGGAAAAAAAAGGCTTTCTCCAGCACAAAACCCTTCTCTCCTGTTTTTTTTCTAAGAACTAGCAACACTTCTTGGTTTGCTGGAGTTATTATGACTGAGATGCAGCTTGCTCTAGTGGAAGATGCCTGTGCCTTTTGCAAGGGGGTTGGAAGAAGATGAGCTTTAAGGTCCCTTCCAACCCAAACTGTTCTATGAAATAGGAAATTTAGGTTGGATATAGGGAATAAATGAGGGTGGGCAGGCCCTGGCACAGGTTGGGCAGAGAAGCTGCGGCTGCCCCATCCCTGGAAGTGTCCAAGGCCAGGTTGGACAGGGCTTGGAGCACCCTGGACTGGTGGAAGGTGTCCCTGCCCATGAAACTGGGGTGGAATTGGAATGGGATGATCTCTAACCCAAACCAGTCTATGATTCTATTTGCACTTTGCCAGGGCAGCTCTTAATGTCAGAGTTATGCAGTGCAGTGCTTTTGGTTTGTACTTTCTTCTGCTCTTTCTCTCCACCTGAGAGAGGTGGTGCTGGGAGCCCTGAGACGTGATGGCAGTGCCCTCCTGTTGGGCTCTGGAGAGCTGCAGATGTGTCTGAGCTGAGCCAAGCACTCCTGGGGGAAGCGGAGTGGGAGCAGGAACAAAGCAGAGCCACTGATGGAAGGAGGACTTGAATTCTTTGAGGTGCTTCTCATTGCTGGTGTCTCCCTGGGTTGCAGGTGCATTCCAGGCCCAGCCCTCTCTCAGCATCCCTGAGGCCAGATGAAGGAATTACCAAATGAAATTGCCCCTTCTGTGCTGTGAGAAGGTGTCTGGGGGGACAAAACCCAATTGCCCCCAGTGCCACCCTGCCCACATCTGGAACACAGCCCAGTGCCACCCTGCACACACCCGGGGCTGCCACAGCCACATCTGGGACAAAGCCCAGTCCCCCGCCAGTGCCATCCTGTAGACACCTGGGGCTGCCACATCCACATCTGGGACACAGCCCAGTGCCACCCTGCCCACAGCTGGAGCTGCCACATCCACATCTGGGACACAGCCCAGTGCCACCCTGCCCACAGCTGGAGCTGCCACATCCACATCTGGGACACAGCCCAGTGCCACCCTGCCCACAGCTGGAGCTGCCACATCCACATCTGGAGCTGCCTCCTCGCGCTGTTTCCAGGGCTACGGGAGGCAGGAGCGCCCGGGCTCGCGGGCTGGGGGAAGGCGATGACTAAGCAAATGTCAGGAGCGCTTACTCTGGAACCGCGGCGGGTCCTTCGGAGCTTAAGGCCGTCTAGACGGCGGTCTGCGCTGTGCAAACTCCCAATGAACATCGTGGCAAGAGGCTGCGGAGCGCTCCGAGCTCCCTCCGCGTCTGGCACGGGCGGCTGCAGCCCCGGAGGGCAGCGAGTGGGGCGGCACCACCCACCCCCAAGAGATTTAAACCCAGTCAAACGTGAAGCATCTCCTTCGCATAAACCACAGCTCAGGCAAGAGGGGTGTTAGAGAGACAAAACAGCAGCAGGGAGTGGAAGAGTGACTTGTCTGATTAAATTCCTCAGGTCTCAAACCCACCCCTGCTGAACCCCACTCGCGCATTCAGGACACCAGAGACTGGCAGCGCTGCCTGGGGTTCCTTTTTCTCTGCTTGTGCTCTCCTCCCTCGGCTGTGGAGGCAGGTCTGGGATGATTTAGCTCCTACCAAAGCACTTAACTCGGCTGCCGAAGAGCTGGGGGGGTTTTCTGGACCATTTCACAGCAATAGGCTGCATCAAGCAAGAGCAGCTGATGCTGTTGGCCCACATCCCAAAGTCCTCAGCGTGATATTCTCCTTGTCAGGGAGCTGCTGTGGACCACGGGATGCTCCTCTCCTGCAGCTGTCCAAGAAATTCCCCACAGATCTCCCTCTCCTGCTCCATAATTCAGGTCTTTGCGTTATGAGGAAAATCAGCAGCACCAACAAACATCTCTGCTGGGTGGGGCTGTTGGGGGTGTTTCAGGTGGCTGCAGCTCCTGGACAGAGCAGCCTGGAAAGGGAGGGGGGAAAGCGAAGCTCTGAAACCCAGGACTGATGCAAGTGGAGCCTGGAAAACTGCAACTTCCATGCAGCTCTGCAAGTGCCCGATGGGCCCAAAGGGACTACTCTGGGAATCTGGAGAACACAAACATTTGCTGCTGTGCTGCGACCTGGGCTGGCAGTTTTGTGCCCACAGCATGGATTTTTTTAATGGCTGGTTCTTTACAGCCCAGAAATGTGGAGTTTATGATGAAAATGCTGCCAGACTTTGCAGAGTTCCAGGGTTCTTAACAGCCCAGTGGGGAGCAAGAGGCTCCGTTATCTGAACTGCCAATTAATTGGAACACATTCCCCTGTCCTGTTATAAAGATGTCACTTCCCTGTGCCAGTGACATTGCTCTGGCCTCTTAGCCTCTGCTACCCACTTGCATTGCCCGTTTCCTTCACTGGAACAGCCTGTCCAGAGAGGTTTGGAGTCTCCTTCCCCGGAGATATTCCAAACCCATCTGGACATAGTCCTGAGTGACTGTTCCAGGGGGTTCTGCTAGAGCAGGGAGGTCAGAATGGATCATAGAATGTTACAGGATGGAAGGAACCTTAAAGATCATTCAGTCCCACCCCCTGCCATGGGCAGGGACACCTTCCACTAGCACAGGTTGCTCCAAGCCCTGTCCAACCTGGCCTTGAACACTTCCAGGGCTGGGGCAGCCACAGCTGCTCCGGGCACCCTGTGCCAGGGCCTGCCCACCCTCCCAGGGAAGAATTTCTTTCTTATCTCCAGCCTCAATTTCCCCTCTTCCAGATTTGTTTGATGACCTCCAGTGGTCCCTTCAAGCCTAAACCATTCTGTGGCTGCAGACTAGGAAACATCTGTGTGCTTGTGTTGGCTTTGGGAAGGGGATTATCCTGCTGTGGTGCGTGTGAAGGGATGGATAAAGTGGGGAAAGAGGGGAGTGGAGGAGGAGAAAAGCAAGACTGGCACACCAATGCCCAGAGAGTGATTGTGGGCATGTGTTGTGTTGGTGTTGAAGTCATTCGAAGGGCCTTTGAGCACACAGGAGCTGTGCTGTGGTCTCTGAAGATATTCACTCTGGGCCCATGTATACCTGGGTGAATAAAATTCATCAGATTTCATTGGCAACAAGTTGCTGTTTCTCCAGGTCTGTTTATCCAAGGACTTTGGTGGTTTTGCACTTCTTGCAAAGTAGCAGAGAACTGCTGTTGTCTCCCAGGCACTTTGTCACGTGCTGAAAGGGGGAAATTTGGTCAAACATCCTCCTCTTGCTGCACATCTGGCACCTTGCTTTGGTGTGGTCCTGTAAGCTGCAGCTGGATCCCTCTTTCCTCAGCTTTGCCAGCAGGGAATGGCGTGATCACAAAATCATGGATTATGTGAGTCGGAAGGCACCCACGAAGATCATCAAGGAATGGCTTGGTTTGACTGTGACAGCTCTGCTCCACTCCAACGGCAAGAAAAAGCTTAAAAGATTAAAAACTAAACCTTTGTTTGGGCTGTCGCGTTGTATGGGCTCAGTCTGAGCGGGGACGAGGAGCTGAGGTTTGGACAACATTCCCAGGCGCGTGGTGGGGATCGTGCAGGGACACACATTGGACTTGACTTTGTGGGTGCCTCCCACCTCAGGATATTCTGTGAACTCCCCAGCACGTTGGGGTGATGGGAACCTGCATGTCATGGTTCCAGCAGCAGAGAGCAGCCAGAAGAGGCTTTTTAATTGCACATTAAATTTGCGGGGAGGTTTCCCCTGGGTTGTTCATCCTCAGCAGGGCTGTAGTCAGTGCTGGAAGGTCTTGTGGGGTGGTTGCTCCACACTGGGCAGACACAGCTCCTGGAGGCAGGACCCACCTTGTGAGCTGCAGGGCTTGAGCTTTATCTGTACAAAACAGGAAAAAAGGGCATTTATTGATCACCTTCGTGAAATACTGTTCCCAAAGCATCAAGCACAGGAGCTGTTATGGTTAAATCATCCTAAAAAACAGGAGGAGGGGGGAATTCATAATTTCTGTTTTCAATACTGAAGGAATAAATCCTGACTTTTTCACGTCCACAGCCCGGCTTGCAACAGGTTTAACGCACAGTACAGATGGCTGTACAATTATTGCCAACATCTACTCATTATATTAGATAAGGCCCTGGGTTTATTTAGCAGAAGCAGATGGAGGGAATACACAATATTTTAGATGTCTTGGCAAACTGTGTTTTCCTTAGAACAACATTGCATGTTTGATGTGATAGTTCTGGCCAAAAAAAAAAAAAAACCCAGGGGAAAAAAACAACCTAAGAAAAGAGAAATAATTATATCTTTTTAGGGACAATGAGGTGTGTATTAAAAAAAGAGAAATATTATATTGCAGGTCATATTATGACATCTGATGCCTCATATTAATCCTTGTGACAAGAGACTTCCAGTTCCACTGTGTATTTTTTGTGCCTCATAGAATAAAGCTTCAAAACAAAACCCCAGCTGCCTACAAAAGCTGAGAGATCATAATGCAAATAGTCCTAATATTTTATTTCTTTTTATGATCTCATGACTTTTAGTCCAGCCTTGATGATTTTGGGGCTGCCTGCTTGTGTGAGCAGTGACAATACTGCACCTCTGAGCAAGGGGCAGCTGCTGCAGGTGGGAAAACATTGGGATTTGGGTCTTTTGGACAGGAGGTGTGTGAGGAACACACAGGTCTCTGCTTGACCTGAGCATTCCCGGGCAGAACCTCCCCCAGAGCCCACTGACCTCTGTGATGAAAGGTCTGACACACATCTGGGAACCAACATCAGGGAACAGACACCGCTCTGGGCCCTTCTGTGGAGCTGCCTGATGACACCCCAGACTTTGTCACTCTCCAGAAATTGGGCTACAGAGGAATTCCCTGTAGGGACACTGCCAGGAGTGCACGGGGTGCAATTTTATTGCCTTGTTGAACTCGACCTCTCTTGATTCTTCTGCTGTGTGGGGAGACACGGGGTGGCGGGTGGAGGTGAGGGAGCCAGCACTGCCCTCAAGGCTAAGGAGGGAGCTGCTTGGAGCCCACGGAGGAGCACTTGGAGCCATCCAACAAGCACTTGGGGAACAACAACACACCCTGTTTGTGCCCTGACCCTTCTGGAGCTCAGTGTTGACTCATCCAAGGCCTCAGGAGCTGGGTGAGCTCATTTCTCCAGGTCAACTGGTGGTGAACTTCCACTGGAATGCAAAGGCACAGCGCCCAAACCATGAAATCAGAGCCCCCCAGGCATGGGGATGGCAGGAGGCTGCCTTTCCCAGGTGCACCATCCCAGCTGGTAGAGTGGGCAGAGGAGTGAGGGTCTTCTGCACGGAGGGTCTGTGGTGCTCCCTCTGGTCACCACAAGGAGTGGTGGGTGGTTGGACACGCACCAAACACATTGGGTGTTTCATTGGTGTTCTGGGTTGTACAGTCTGGATGTTGCTCCTCCACCTGAGTGTCCCTCCTTGAATGTCACACGTGTCCCCACAGGCTTTTGGTGGGAGGATGAAGACACTGAGGTGCAGTGTTGTGTGGTGGTGGCAGCAGGAACACGTTGTCTGTCAGTGTTTTGTGATATTGCCCAGGAACACCTGTCAGGGTGGTAGAGCTCTCACTGGGGTGGCTTGGTTGAGTCCATGGGTGGGTTTGGGTCTCTAACTGGTCAAGTGCACAAGGATATCCCTGTGTGGGTGGTGCTGATGGTCCATTTTTGCCACTCTGGCTGTGCTGAGTGCTGTGACTGGACACAAATGTGGCAGCACAAACCATCTCACCCTCCACTTTGTACCTTCTCATTTGTTTTATCAATGTTCTTTGCATGAGTGGTTATCTTTGCTCGTTACCTGCCCACC
Source organism: Sclerurus mexicanus (assembly GCA_013396755.1). NCBI lineage: Eukaryota > Metazoa > Chordata > Aves > Passeriformes > Furnariidae > Sclerurus > Sclerurus mexicanus. The sequence continues at coordinate 192,188 of VWZF01006190.1, read as the reverse complement.
TCTAACTCTCAGAGGGTTTGGTGATGCAGGGGCAGGGTGGAGAGGATGGACTGGGAGGAAGGTCATCCCTCCCAGCACTCCAGAACCAGTGATAGAACCAGAGGGAATGGCTGGAGCTGTGTCAGGGCAGGGTCAGGTGGGAGCTCAGGGAAAGGCTCTTCCCCCTGAGGGTGGTGGGCACTGCCCAGGCTCCCCAGGGCAGTGGGCACGGCCCCAAGGCTGCCAGAGCTCCAGGAGGGTTTGGATGATGCTCTGGGGCACAGGGGGTGACTCTTGGGGATGGTTCTGTGCAGGGCTGAGGGTTGGACTCTATGGTGCTTGTGGGTCCCTTCCAGCTCAGCACATTGTGGGATTCTGTGATTCCAGAAGCCAGGGGATGGTTCAGCTGGTGCCTTGGGGGGAAAGCCTGCAGTGCAGTGTGTCATAGAATCACAGAATATTCTGAGCTGGAAGGGACCCACCAGGACCATCCAGTCCAACTCCTGGCCCTGCACAGACACCCCAACAATCCCACCCTGTCTCTGAGAGTGCTGTCCAAACCCTCCTGGAGCTCAGGCAGCCTTGGGGCCGTGCCCACTGCCCTGGGGAGCCTGGGCAGTGCCCACCACCCTCTGGGGGAAGAGTCTTTACTTGAGATCCAACCTAAGCTGGCCCTGTAACCTCACAAGAGGTCTCCTTTCCCTCCTGACTGCTGTGCCCAGCACTGGCAGGTATTTTTCCTTGTCCTGCACCCCAGCCCCTCCCTGGCTGCTCCCCATCCCTCCCCTGACAGCTTCAGCAGCACCAGCTCAGCCCCGCAGTGGGGAAAGGCTGAGCTCTTACCCTGAACCCTTTTGTTTTGCTTTTTAAACACTAATGTAATGTGATAGTGATGACATTTTCTGCTCAGCTCATGAACAGCCTCTTCTGGGAACTGGCCAAATGCAGAGGGTGATGTTCAGGTTCCAAATAACACAGACTTCGTCACGGCTCCCGGGGCAGCCTGGCAAGGAGTCTCTCCTTCGGGGGTACTGCAGGGAAGGAGGCTTGAGATGTGCTTCTAGTGACTCAGACCTCTTGTCTCCTGCTGCCCTGCTAGCCCACCTGGCAGGAAAATGCATCCCCCATCTACCTACCAGCTGTCCTGTGCCCTTTGCCCAGGTTTGTGCTGCCAGCTTGGAGAGAGCAGAGTCCTGCTCCTCCAGGCTTTCTGCCACAGCAGTGACCTGTGGTGTCCACTTTGGGTGACGTTTTCCATGCACACAGGATCTGGGAGTTTGGAATTTTCAGGAAAATGGCAGCTTTAAATCAAGTCAAAACTCTTTGCAGGTTTGTCATGAACGGCTTTCACTAAAAAGGAAAAGGTATTTAAAGCCAGGAATAATTTGTTTTAGAGCTTGACAAATGAAACAATCCCAAATGCTGTTTCATTGTTCTCTCATTTCCCTCCCCTGAAGCAAAACTACCCAAAACATTTTGCTGCCTTCTTCTCTTTAAGAATCTTGTTGGTTACTGAGTTAACCCCTCTCCAGCTTGACCATGGGGTGGGGTGGGTGACACCAGATGTCTCCAGGAAAACACTTTGTGCTCCCAACTCCTGCCCTCAGCATCTGGCACCACATCCTGGGCTGGCCATTTCCAAGGGCAGCGAGCAGCATCTCTCCTTTGTGATGCTAATGGAGCGAGACCCAAGGTATGACCTACTTTGCAGCCACAAGGAAGGGCAGGATGGTTTTAACTCCTCTGTGCTCCGTTTTCCCAGCGTGAGCTCCCTGAGATGTTTTTGGGACATGTGCGCTTTCCTGCCAGCTGTCAGTGCTGATTGCAAACGAGCCTCCTCTTCTGCTCTGCCGTGTGGTATGTCCACGTCTCTCCTGCTTAGCAGCAACAAGGACTTATTTGAGCAATTGCCTCATAATCAGAACATCTTCCTTCATCCTGGGCAGAAGCCAAGCCCTCAGCTCCCTGCGCTCTGCAGAACCTCCTTTGGTGTGTTTGAGTGGCACGCACTGTTTGGCTGCTGCATCTTGTTGTTCCAGAGGAGCGTTTGTCTACAGATGCTGCTGTCCCTGTCTTCTCCCTGGAGCCTGGCTCAGGCATTACAGTCAGAAAAGTAGGTTGCAGGTGGTTTGGGGAGGGGACTCTGCTCTCATTTTGCTGTGTCTCCTCCCAGGACTCTGGAGTGTTTCTGCCATGCAAAGAGGAGGAGGGACTTTGTGTTCATATCTGGGCAGCTTTGTGAGCTGAAGGCTCGGGGGCAAATTTATTGTTGTTACAGAAGGCTCAGAAATGCACCCATTTGGTGTGAGACCAAGGAATCACAGAAGGCCCCTCTGGAGATCACCCAGTCCATGCAGAGCAGGTGACACAGGAACACATCCAGGTGGGGTTTGAATGTGTCCACATGGGAGACTCCACACCCTCCCTGAGCAGCTGTTCCAGGGCTCTGCCACCTCCATGGAAAGTTCTTCCTCATGTTGAGGTGGAACTTGTGTTTTCTTTTATGGCCATTGCTGTTGGTGGGCACCCCTGACCCGAGTCTGGAACCTTCCTTTTGGCACCCTTTGGAGATGTCTGTATGGACTGCTGAGATCCCCCCTCAGTCTTCCCTTGTGGGTCGGCTCTTTGTGCCTCTGAATCCCTGTGCTGGCGAATATTGTTATTTCCTTGGTTTATTTTATTCTGCCTTTGTGTTGCAGCTAAAGAGAGGTTTCTCCTTCAGCACAGTGAGCCTGTTTTGATGGAGACAGTTTGGGATCAAATCCCTTTGAGCACAAGGATCAGCCTGAGTTGGTCTGAGCAGGGGTAGGACCTGGTACACTGTGCAAAGTTAGGATCAGGCTTAGGTGCAACATGCAGGGCTCTGCTGAATGCTTAGGCTTGGTATTGGTCATCCAAAGGAAACACAGAGAGGAACGGAAGTACTGAAGTGATTTTCAAAGATTTCAAAGGGGCAAAATGTAATAAAATATAAAGGAAAGCGTTTTATAAGTCTGTAATCAAGGATGAATTTGAAGAGGAATCATTAGAAATAAGGAAGAAAATAACAGATGTGATTAAAGTTACAGGTGGAGTAGATCCCATCGCATCCCTGTCGTGTGGGAGGGACTATGGACAGCTGGGTGGGAGTCACCAGCGTGGGGTGACAGAGCCAGCGGATGAACCTGGTCATGCCATCAATTAAACGGTGCAATTAGCATGTCAGATCCACTTATCAGCTCAAGCCTAGTGTCCACTCCTTGCCTTTGGTAGTCAAGATAAAGCTCACACACCATGAAATCAAACTGAGTGGAAAGGGGCATCTTTCCAAGTGCTGCAGTCACCGTTTGCTGGCAGAGCCGGGGCCGCGGGCCCGGCAGCCGCGTCACCGCCGTCCGAGCGTGAGCCAGCTGAGCAGAGCAGCTGCCACATCCCAGGGGGTGGCTCACGGGCACCCCTTGGCTGGATGTGTCCCGTGTCCTGCCTTCGAGCCCTGCGTGGGGACATCAGCCAGCCCACACGTGGGGCTGGGCGATGCCCTCAGCGCGGGCACTGGGCTCGTTCTGGTGGGCACTGAGGTGCCTCTGAGCGCACCCACCCCACTGCCCGCTCTCCCTGCATCCTCCTGCAGCTTCCAGCTGCTGTGGGTCCTCCCTGGGAGTCCTGCCCTTCGGCTTCACCCACTGCCAAACCTTCAGTATCCGATGGACACGTGAGGAAATTGCCCGGGTGGCACAAGTTGCCAGAGACTGCGGCATCTCCTTGCCCACAGTGCTGCCTGTTTGATGTTGATGTTCTTGCAGAGATCAGCGCCAGGAGGACCTAATATTTCTTTTTGGGATGCCTCTTCCAGACCCTGGACAGCAGAAGAGACATTGGGGAGGAGTGGGTAGAGGTGACAGTCAGTCCATGGCCCTCCCATGGACAGGGGAAATATCTTCAAACTACTCAGCCAATATTCATGAAGATATTAATTTTATTTGTTTTTCCCACTGGATTACATTTTTCGGGGGTCACCGGGAGGCAGGCTCTGGGAATGGGGGGAATTTACTGGAGTTTTCCCTCTGTCAGATATTTTGGGGTTGACACTGCCAAGATGGGGTTGAACCTTTGGGGAAGAAGTGAGTTTTTCATTCTTTTCCTAAGCCAGCTGCTGGGTTTATCCTCTTTTGAGGGAAGCTGCCTGCAGAGTATTTAGTCTTCCTACTAATCCTGCTGAAGGGATTGATTTGGTTCTTAGGAAACAGGTGTTTGGGATAAGGTCTCTGAAAAGAAAATTACTTTCTAGGACTAGAATTAATAAAAAATAGCCCGGGTACATTAAAAATGCCAACAGTTTATGCCAGTGATTCCTCCTGTAGCAGAACTGCCCTGGCACGGGTGTTGTCCAGTGGTGAGACCTCCTGGGAAGTGTTAATGGCTCTCAGTTATTCACCTGCTGTAGCTCTTCGTTATCTGCACTGCAACCAGCTCCAGTTCTCCCCTGCACATCCCACCCCACCTCTGCTGGGATTTAGGGACAGCGATGGCAGGGACTGCGTGGCAAATGTGCCACCTGCGCGTGTTGGCAGATATTGGCAGGGCCTCACCGGTTGCTCGGTGCTGAGCCTGCTCCTCTGAGTGCTGAAATGCACGGAAAAGCTGCATTTTGGATGCTCTGGTTTTGGCTGTCACTCAGGGCATCTCCTGTGATTCTGTTCCTCTGCCTCCTCCCGCCTCGGAGGAGATGCAAAGCACCTCTGTCACCTGGCAAAGCTGGAATAAAGCCACTGAAAGGCCATTAAAGCAGGAGGAGGACAAGGTGGGGATGCTCCCGAGGGAGCGGGGTCAACTCTGGATTGTGAGCTCTGGGAATAAACCTGAAGGAGTTCCAAGGCATTTTCTTTGGTCAGACCTTCAAGGAGGAGATTCCTTAGCTGGGATTTATCTGCCAGGTGAAGCAGTGCACAGCAGCCCTGAGCTCCCAGCAATTTAAAAGGAATGGATTGCTAATTATTTATGTTCCCGTAACACCCGGCAAAGGAACTTTCCCTTTGTTCTTTGCTTTCTTTTATACCCAAAGGAATCAGCTGCTTTTGTAATTTATTCCAGGCTTTGCTAGAATCCAAGTTCCCGAGCATTTATCACACATCTGTCTCTGGGAAGGGATGTCAGTCAGAGCTCGGTGGTGGAGGGGAGAGAGAGAAAGCACCATTTAAGCAGTGTGGGGCCAGTGAGGAAGGAGGTTCTGAGCACCCAGGGCTGGCAGGACTGTGCCCAGGTCGTGCCCGGCAGCACAGGAGCAGGACAGCTTTGGTGTTCAGCCACCCTGCTCATCGAAAAGGCAAATTACATGGAGGGACTTGTTTAATGAGATTTTGTTGCGCTTCCACACTTGAAGTGCTATCAAAGGCATCATATCAGATCTCAGCGTTTCTGCACAACCCATTAAGACACAGAAAGGGCTGCAGACCGAGCCATTTATTCCTTGTGAGTTTATCACCTAAAATCTGGTTTAGCTTTCTTTTTTTTTTACCTTTTCCAGCTGATTTTCTCTTCCAGCACTGGCTCACCCATCACCTCTGCTTTGTTCTCAGCTCTTGGCTGTGCAGCCAGGGATGTTTCAGCAGGATTGTTGGGCTGTGCTTGTCAGCTGGCTCCTTTGATCTCTCTATTTCTCTCATTTTTAATGATAATTTCCCTCTTATTCTGACCTAACTCACAGTGGCTTCTGGCAGCTTTCAGCTGGAGCAGGGGAAAAGCAAAACAGAAAGGTGGCACTTTGGCAAACGCCTTGAAGTTAATTAAGGTCTTTCCCTCACTGGGACATTTTTCCAGGCGTGTCTGGGAGCACTTTAGGGGACTGGACTGGTGAGCAGCTGCAAATTAGCTTTGGTGTTGTGGGGAGAAAAGGCACCATCTCTGTCCTGGCACAGCTTCTGAGCTGCTTTGTTGTGCTCCAGCTGCTGCTGGTGGGTTCCTTTGAAGACCCCAAGGGCTCCTGGGTTGGATGCTGACACTGTGACAATTTTAAAAGCCCCAGCGCCATCTGTGCCCCAGTACCACTGCTGGGATGGCCTGTCTGGGGCTGCAGAGCTGGGGGTGTGAGCACAGAGGGTGACAAAGCTGCAGCATCCAGCCCTGCCCACCTCAGAAACATGCTGGGTGCCCACCTGGGCTTTCTCACCACCTGCCTCATTTACCTGCAAGGCTCAAATGTGAGTGTTTAGACCTTGAGCTGCCCCCTCATCCCCTTCGTCTTCTGTTTCTGCTGGAGTGAGTCCAGAGGAGGGCACGGAGATGCTCCAAGGGCTGGAGCCCCTCTGCTCTGGAGCCAGGCTGGGAGAGCTGGGGGTGTTCAGCTGGAGAAGAGAAGGCTCCAGGGAGACCTGAGAGCCCCTTCCAGTGCCTAAAGGGGCTCCAGGAGAGCTGGAGAGGGACTTGGGACAAGGGATGGAGTGATAGGACAAGGGGCAATGGCTTCCCACTGACAGAGAGCAGGTTTAGATGGGATATTAGGAAGGAATCCTTCCCTGTGAGGGTGGGCAGGCCCTGGCACAGGTTGGGCAGAGAAGCCGTGGCTGCCCCTGGATCCCTGGAAGTGTCCAAGGCCAGGTTGGACAGGTTTTGGAGAAACCTGGGCTGGTGGAAGGTGTCCCTGCCCATGGCAGAAGGTGGAACCAAATAAACTTTAAGGTCCCTTCCAACCCAGAGCAGTCCGAGACTCTGTGACTTTCCCCCCAAAGTGAGTTTGTTTAGCATGCAGCTGTTTTTTGGGGGGAATTAATGACTCTTTGGTGGTTTTGACTGGGCAAGGGAGTCTGAGTGTGCCCTTAGTCTGAGCAGAGTGTTTTTAACATCAAGCCTGGTAGGAAGAAAACTCTGGAATGAAGACTTCAAGCCATTGGAACATTTACTGGCACCATGGAGTTAATTGATGGTGTCTCCTCTTCCCTCCCAATTTCTCTTTGAATTTAAAACAGAACAATAACTGTATCCAGCACCCCTTCCCTCAGCTTGTACCAGGAACCAGCCTGGTGACAGCACAAATCCATCTTGGCTCCCTGGAGACTAATTGTGCTGTTAGGAGCAAGATCCAAGGTGGATGTCGAAGATCATCTTTTGACTTGAAGTGTTACTGCCACACTGCACGGGTTTGTGAGTGAGTAATTAAGCTGTGAGGATGGAGGGAAGGGAGAAGAGGAACGAAATCATTGGCATGGGTGCAGAAGATGAAATTAGAAGCCTCTGCATGTGACGGTTCTTAGTTTAAATTGTCTCCTGTTGCTTGTGCTCCAACTGCATCGATGGAGCTGATGTAATGGGAATTTTAAGGTCGTGAAAATGTGGGAACAGGTGTCCTATAGAATAGATGCTCAACTCCTCAGGTCCTGGCTTGCTTTTGCCTCTTGCCATCCAACATCTCAGCATGCTTTTTTCCTGATCTCCAGCACCTCCTGCTGAGGGAGTCTGGCCCTTTCCGCCCAGCAGTGCTGATCCTGCTCTTCCCTGGCCTTGGATTGCAGCAGGGCTAAGTCAGTCAGTAAGTCAAGGGCAGGGATTTGATCCGAGTGTGGCTGTGCTGGGAGTGCTCCCTCCACGGCCACGTCCCCTCCGCTCCCTTTGCAGACACCCTGCATGGTACAGAGCAAAATCATACATCTTGTGTCGAGAAATTCTGCTTTTTCTTGTGGGTTTTTTTATTTATTTATGGTAGCTGAGCACTGCTGAATGTTCAGCAGCCTGTTATCAAGGAACCAAGAGAAAGGGCTCCTGGGCAGATAAATCCTGGGTGCACACTGGGAGTGCTCTGAGCATCTCTGTGCCCCAGCACGGGGCACTTGCTGTGCCTGGGAGCAAAATATCCCCTGGGATTCCCTGCCTGAGTTGGCAGGCTCCTTCCAGCCCTGCCCATGGCCCGGGGCAGTGCCAGGATCCTACTTTTCAGCCGGGTTTAGAAGTCCCTGTTATTTCTGTAATTCTCAGGGAAGGGTTGGCCAAACATCAGGTGATGGGCAGGGTTGGGCAGTGCTTTCAACAGTGGTGGGTACCAAGTGGTGGAACCCGGTGCGTTTGATACCAGGTGGTTGGGGGCTTGCAGAACCCACTGGTGGACTGGTGGATCAGCCACTTCCACCTTGACAGAACAACCTGGGGGCAGAGCCAACAAAAGAAAGGCAGTTGCTCCCTATCAGTGTAAATGGTGCAGTGGGTGGGGAGCTGGTGAGAGGGTTTGGCCTGACTCAACTGCGTGGTTGGCTTGTGTTAGAGAATTGTTAAAGTTGGAAAGACCTCTAAGATGATCAAGTCCGGCCTTCAGGGGAGTGCTGTCTCAAGTGAAGAATATGTGTGCTGAAGCATCAGAGGAAGGGCTGCAGTAATTAATGAACGTGGCTTTGCTGGTGGGCAGCGTGTCTTTTACAGAGCCTTTGCTCGAGGACTTTCCATCATCGTGGCTTGGGAACTGCATTTATTTCTTTGCTACCCTCTGGAACAGTGAAACCATTTCATTTTTAAGAATCATTCTGGCTTGGGGGCTGCGTTTCATATCAGAGTTACTGTAGTGTGTCAGGAAATACCCTCTGAATAGTCTCCTCAAAGAAGATGCTCTGAACAAAAATTAAAGCTCACAACTAGAAACTGCTTCAGATATTGGGGAAACCCCAGACATCAGTCCTTGAGGGATTCCTGAATTTATTCCTAGTGTAGCTGAGGGGTTTAGGTCCCTCTCTCTGACTCCTCCTGGGAAATGATTTGTGCTTTCCATGTCACAGAGTGCAGCTCTTCAGTGCCCATAGGATGTGCCAAAGGCCTCATAAGCAGGCAGGGATCGTGGAGTTTGTGGCAGCCTGAGCAAGGCTCAGCAGCCCCAGAGGAACTGCTGGGTTTCAGCACACGCCACTGGCAACGTGACCACAGGTGTAAAGCTTAAAGCACGCCACCAATCCATGCTTTGGAAAGAGGAATGCGCATTGAAATCTCAATTTCCACCCCCTCTCTCTCCCTGTTTTTTTTCAGGATTCTAGCAACTGCTGGCACTGACTTTGACCTGCGCACCCTGCGAGCCGTCCGAGTGCTGCGACCCCTGAAACTCGTGTCAGGAATCCCAAGTGAGTGCCAGGGCAATGTCATCTCGTGGCCAGAGGGGCTCTGCAGGTTCTGGGCTCTAACTGGCTTTTCTGAGCTGTATTTTCTTGGCCGGGTGTGATTTTCTCTCACCCCACTCTGTGCACAGCCAGCTGGTTTCAGCNTGCTCAACTCCTCAGGTCCTGGCTTGCTTTTGCCTCTTGCCATCCAACATCTCAGCATGCTTTTTTCCTGATCTCCAGCACCTCCTGCTGAGGGAGTCTGGCCCTTTCCGCCCAGCAGTGCTGATCCTGCTCTTCCCTGGCCTTGGATTGCAGCAGGGCTAAGTCAGTCAGTAAGTCAAGGGCAGGGATTTGATCCGAGTGTGGCTGTGCTGGGAGTGCTCCCTCCACGGCCACGTCCCCTCCGCTCCCTTTGCAGACACCCTGCATGGTACAGAGCAAAATCATACATCTTGTGTCGAGAAATTCTGCTTTTTCTTGTGGGTTTTTTTATTTATTTATGGTAGCTGAGCACTGCTGAATGTTCAGCAGCCTGTTATCAAGGAACCAAGAGAAAGGGCTCCTGGGCAGATAAATCCTGGGTGCACACTGGGAGTGCTCTGAGCATCTCTGTGCCCCAGCACGGGGCACTTGCTGTGCCTGGGAGCAAAATATCCCCTGGGATTCCCTGCCTGAGTTGGCAGGCTCCTTCCAGCCCTGCCCATGGCCCGGGGCAGTGCCAGGATCCTACTTTTCAGCCGGGTTTAGAAGTCCCTGTTATTTCTGTAATTCTCAGGGAAGGGTTGGCCAAACATCAGGTGATGGGCAGGGTTGGGCAGTGCTTTCAACAGTGGTGGGTACCAAGTGGTGGAACCCGGTGCGTTTGATACCAGGTGGTTGGGGGCTTGCAGAACCCACTGGTGGACTGGTGGATCAGCCACTTCCACCTTGACAGAACAACCTGGGGGCAGAGCCAACAAAAGAAAGGCAGTTGCTCCCTATCAGTGTAAATGGTGCAGTGGGTGGGGAGCTGGTGAGAGGGTTTGGCCTGACTCAACTGCGTGGTTGGCTTGTGTTAGAGAATTGTTAAAGTTGGAAAGACCTCTAAGATGATCAAGTCCGGCCTTCAGGGGAGTGCTGTCTCAAGTGAAGAATATGTGTGCTGAAGCATCAGAGGAAGGGCTGCAGTAATTAATGAACGTGGCTTTGCTGGTGGGCAGCGTGTCTTTTACAGAGCCTTTGCTCGAGGACTTTCCATCATCGTGGCTTGGGAACTGCATTTATTTCTTTGCTACCCTCTGGAACAGTGAAACCATTTCATTTTTAAGAATCATTCTGGCTTGGGGGCTGCGTTTCATATCAGAGTTACTGTAGTGTGTCAGGAAATACCCTCTGAATAGTCTCCTCAAAGAAGATGCTCTGAACAAAAATTAAAGCTCACAACTAGAAACTGCTTCAGATATTGGGGAAACCCCAGACATCAGTCCTTGAGGGATTCCTGAATTTATTCCTAGTGTAGCTGAGGGGTTTAGGTCCCTCTCTCTGACTCCTCCTGGGAAATGATTTGTGCTTTCCATGTCACAGAGTGCAGCTCTTCAGTGCCCATAGGATGTGCCAAAGGCCTCATAAGCAGGCAGGGATCGTGGAGTTTGTGGCAGCCTGAGCAAGGCTCAGCAGCCCCAGAGGAACTGCTGGGTTTCAGCACACGCCACTGGCAACGTGACCACAGGTGTAAAGCTTAAAGCACGCCACCAATCCATGCTTTGGAAAGAGGAATGCGCATTGAAATCTCAATTTCCACCCCCTCTCTCTCCCTGTTTTTTTTCAGGATTCTAGCAACTGCTGGCACTGACTTTGACCTGCGCACCCTGCGAGCCGTCCGAGTGCTGCGACCCCTGAAACTCGTGTCAGGAATCCCAAGTGAGTGCCAGGGCAATGTCATCTCGTGGCCAGAGGGGCTCTGCAGGTTCTGGGCTCTAACTGGCTTTTCTGAGCTGTATTTTCTTGGCCGGGTGTGATTTTCTCTCACCCCACTCTGTGCACAGCCAGCTGGTTTCAGCTCTGCGCTCCCAAATTTGCAGAGGAGGGCAGGGATTGGTTCTACGACTCCTTTGCATTTGGGGTTGGATGAATTCTCTGGGGTGTGAAGAGCTGAGACTCAAATTTTCAGGCTCCCAGCCCTGAGCTTGGATGTTCTGATGGTTTTGATCAGTTGATCTTGGGCTGGAGATTTTACCCTTTAAATAAGGGGGATAAAATGAAGGGAAGAAGCAGGTGGGACTTTGCATTTCCTATTCAATGGGCAACTTCATTTATTTTATGTGCTAACCTGAAGGGTTTCACTGCTCCAGTGAGGGGCTGCATCAAGCCTTGCTGATGCCCTGAAACCACCCCAGTCTCCACCCTGTGGCTTTTTATTTGCCACAGTCTCCTTTGCCCACTGAGCAGGGGATGGCAGTCAGGAGTGGATTTCATTTCCGAATGTGTTTGAGCCTCCAGCAAGAGCTGGGAAAGGGAACTGCAGCTCTGGGGGATGCTCTGGTCAGCTCTGCATTAACCCCTTGGCAGCCTCCTGGCATGAGGGTTGGGGCATCAGCTCTGCCAACCCCATGGCTGCTCCAGGACTGAAACTTTTGAGGCTGCAGACATCCAGCAAGAGGCTGTGCTTTGGAAGAACTGCACCCCAATGTCCTGCAATCAGCATCCTTTGACTCTGAATTCCCACACAGGAGAGGTCCTTGGCTAGGCTTGGGAAAGGTGTCATTTGTGAACAGGATCTTGAATGAGGAGATGTTGTTGGGTTGCTTTTTCATGGACTTCTTGCCTGTGCAGATCTAAGGACATCAGAGCAGTAAGGTGGCCCCTCAGAACTGTCCCTGTCCAGATTGGAACACGTTTCCCCCCTAGGAGGGCATGTTCTGGTGGACCTGGTGATGTTTCCCGAACCAGCACAATATTTCCCCCCCATATTTGCTCTTGGGTGTTTAGGGATGTTGTGAAAGCTCCTGCTGGGTTTTCTGTCCCCCCTGTATTAAACGTACAACCTTGAGGAGCAACGACCCACAGCCATGGTTACACTTTCCTTCAGTATTCTTCCCAACAGACCTTCATACCTTTTTTTTTTCTGCATGTACCCAAATTGACCACAGCAGTGCTGCACAAAGTGGCAGGACAAGGATGATCCTTCATTCTCCACCCCTCAGGACACGCCACCAAGGCAGCTGCTGCTTATCACTGCAGGTTTTTTGTTGTGAGCATGTGCTTGACGTTATCTGCCTCCTCCATCTCTGCAGCCTCTCTTGCTTTATCTGCCCTGGTTTTAATTGAAAATGAGTTTCAGTGCTGGTGAAAAAGCTATGCATGGACGGCCCTGGAGACAGGGTTTGTTTCTCCAGCAGCAGCAGCATCGTGGCTGTTGTGTTGTGAAGGGAGAGGCAGGTGCTGGTCAGCCCAGCACTCCCTGGCACCAGTACAGGAGTACCAGGGCCATGCCCAGCTCTGCTGCTGCAGCCACGGGGCTGCAGGACCTGGTTCAGCTGCAGGCTGAGCCTCAGACCCTTTTTGTGTCTCTGAAGCTTAACAGACCTTTGCATGTGTCACCTGAAGAAGAGACACCATGAAAACATAACTCCTGCTTGCCTCTCCTGCTCTGGACCTCATTATGGCCGTACCGTTGTTTTTATGACATCCTGGGAAAAGCAGCACTGGTGGTATTGCCAATCCTAAATTTTCCCTTGGACAGCCCCTCTCTCCTGCCTTGCCCCCACCCCAAGCCCTCGTTTCCCTCCCATCACTGATGTGCTTTCCTTGTCCCCACAGGCCTGCAGGTTGTCCTCAAGTCCATCATGAAGGCGATGGTGCCCCTGCTCCAGATCGGGCTGCTCCTCTTCTTTGCCATCGTGATGTTTGCCATCATCGGGCTGGAGTTTTACATGGGCAAGTTCCACAAAACCTGCTTCTCCAACGAGACAGGTGAGCTCTGGGCTTCACACCCTGCCAGGGTATCATCATGGTGCTTCTGGTCCCCTTCATCTCCTCGGGATCCTCCTGTCCTGCTCTTATGGTGCTTTTCCTTTACCTTCTTCCACATTCACTGCATTTTGTCCCTCTTTACCCACAAATTCCAAGAGTTTTGGAGTTGGCCTTCTGTGCCAGTTCTACATTCACTGGGACAAGTTCTCCTCTCTGTTACACCTCCATAGCACCCCTGTTGTGTCAGGGCAGGGTTAGGTTGGATCTCAGGGAAAGGTTCTTCCCCCAGAGGGTGGTGGGCACTGCCCAGGCTCCCCAGGGCAGTGGGCATGGCCCCAAGGCTGCCAGAGCTCCAGGAGGGTTTGGATGATGCTCTGGGGCACAGGGTGGGATTGTTGGGATGTCTGTGCAGGGCCAGTAGTTGACGGTCCTTGTGGGTCCCTTCCAACTCAGCATATTCCAAGATTCTATCCCTGCATCCCAGCACGTGCCACCTCAGTGGGAATACGTGGCACAGCATCCCTGAAGCCCCTGCCTGGGCAGTGTGGAAAGTTCCCGTGCTCTGTCCTGAAGAGCTGCTTGATGTTCTTGGGTGAATTACGGGCTCAGTTCCAGCTGCTGGGCGGGAAATGTCGCCGTAGTGTTCCTGGAAGGGCGAGTGTGGGGAGGTTTCCTGGCGCTGCAGTCCCTGGAGTGGCAGAGCAGCCCACAAACCATCGGCTGAGCCTTTAAAATCCTAATCAGCATCTCCAAAGAGGTGCATTAACGAACCACGGGGCTCCAAAGGGCTCCGAGAGTGGAAATGTGAATCTCATTAAAGAGATGCCTCTGTCTGAGGCTTGGAAATTGGAGGAGCTCAGGCTTGTTTCTGTTCCAAACCCCCAAAGTGAGCAAACTCCCGGGATTTTTCTTGGAATCGAGAGCCATGTGAGAGGTACCAACTGTTAGTTCAATGCATCATGAGGAGAAGCAAGTAGAGCTGTCAATGATGAGTGTTGTTGTGGCCCTGGGGAGGTCAGCAATAAACTGCAGTGGTGAGCGATGCTGGGCACCAAAAGAAGGCAATTTGCCTCTCAGCCTGACTCTTCTGAGCTGCTGGAAATGTGTCCTTATTTTAATGAAAAATGGGTGAAAATCAGTGTTAACTCAGAGCATGGTGTTGGTAACACCAAAGCTGGGGTTTGGTCCCTGTGTGGGTCATTCGCTTCAGAGTTTGACTCGATGGTCCATGTGGTTCCCTTCCAGCTGAGGGTGTTCTGTGATGCAGAGCATGTTCCAGTGGATCCCTGCCGTGTTTCCCTCTCCCTGCATCCTCCAGGGATGACACAGGATCATTTTTAAGCAGCTGACCCAGCCCAAGTGCCCTGAAGCTGCTCCAGGAGAGAAGGGCATCACATTGGTTTCCCATTTTTCCTTGACATTCCCTTTTTCTCTGTCTTTCCCAGCCATGGGAGTAAAGGCCAATTCTGGTCCCTTTTTTAAAAAGGAAAAAAACCCCACCCAACCCTCTGTGGTAGATATACATTGAATTTTCAGAGCATTACCTGGCAAGAAGAGGCCAAACCGAGCTGAAACTGGATCCCCTTTTAAGGCACCTTCCCAAATGGTCTGCAGAGCCAGATTTGGCATTTTCTTTTTGCAGGCTTCTCTCTCTAAGCCCTTGTGAAAACCTGTGGTGACCCATATGGGAGCTGGAGATCTGCCCCGCCTCAAGGTGTTGAGTCAACAGGAAAGTGTGTCACATATAAATACATATATATATATATATATGTATAAATACACACTTATATCCCGGTCCACAGTGACAATCTTGTTCTCCTCCTGCAGCCTTTGCTCTGTGGAATGATTATTTCTAATTCTTGTTAGTGCTGCTCTTCTTTTCCCCCTGGTGAATTTGATTTTGTGCAGTTTGCTGTTCCATTGCCATAACATGTCACTTTAAAAACCCTTTAATACTCCCCAAATTGCATCTCTGTAAATAGGAATATTACTTAGTATATTGGTTTACTCTGCAAACACGGCACTTTAATTTTCCCAACTGCTCTGGAGGGTTGCACAGCTTCAGGCTTCACCCTGGAAGATGCTGAGCAGCCTCCTGGCCATCCCTTGTGGTCCTTCACTGACAGACTCATCCTTGGGGTGAACCCAAGGCCTCCTCATGCAGCTGTGGTCTAACATCTGTACCCCAGCAATTTTGGGGCTGTCCACAACCAGATCTTTCTTAATGCAGAGCCTCCCCTTTAGCTTTATGTTAAAGTGCCAATATTTAAAGTGCCCTTGGCTGTGCTGTGGGAATGTGTTTGAAGTAGGTGTCGACCCCCAGCCCTTGCTTTTTCCACACTGTTGGGGTTTTTTGTGGTGTTTCTCCTATACCACTGCTCTTACACTGTTTCCAGGCTTTTAGATATAGTCACTTGTCATAAGCTGGGAATTCTGAGCAGTTTGGAAGTCTTTTCTCCCAGGTGACAAGTGGCAGGATGAGAAGAAATGGCCTGAAGTTGCACCAGTTCGATATTAGGGGAAATTTCTTCACTGAAAGGGTGGTCAGGCATTGGAACAGGAGTCTCCATCCCTGGAAGTGTTCAACAACACGTGGATATGGCACCTGGGGACATGGTTTAGTGATGAGTATGGTGGTGGGGGTGGGTTTATGGTTGGACTTGATGATCTTGGAGGTCATTTCCATGATTCCATGACATGAGATGGCTGAACATATAAATTATGGGCATTTCAGGGCTGGCTCTGCTCCACCTTGCCACTAAACCACCTCTGACAGCACAGAGTAAGTGATTACGTGGACTCTGTAGTGGCACAAGGAAGCCCAAAACGTGACTCCTGTTCCTGCAATGCTGGGAGGAGGATCCAGCAGCTCCAGCTGCTTGCACAGCTTCAGTTGGTAACTCTTCTTCCCTCCCTGCAGGTGATGAGGTGGGAGATTTCCCTTGTGGAGAGGAGCCTCCTGCCAGGCAGTGCGAGAGCGGGACCACCTGCAGGGAGTACTGGCAAGGGCCCAACTATGGCATCACCAACTTCGACAACATCCTCTTCGCTGTGCTCACCGTCTTCCAGTGCATCACCATGGAGGGCTGGACTGACATCCTCTACAATGTGAGTCTGCTGGGGGTGGGGCTGGAGTGCTCCTGGGTGCTGTTTGTGCCTTGGGCTGGTCTGGGAAAGGTTGTTCTGGAAGAAAAAGGGATTTAGGTTGTGCGTTTCCCCCAACGGATTAGCCCCTCCTGCTTTTTTGGACGATTGTTCCTGTTTTCTCGAGGGTTG
Source organism: Sclerurus mexicanus (assembly GCA_013396755.1). NCBI lineage: Eukaryota > Metazoa > Chordata > Aves > Passeriformes > Furnariidae > Sclerurus > Sclerurus mexicanus. Next base: position 175,935 of record VWZF01006190.1, on the reverse strand, counting down.
TTCTGCAGGTGCTGTGAGAGCCTTTGGGCCACTGTCATGGCCTGTGGTGGTTTGAGGTTGTGGATGGCACCTGTAGGAATGGCTGTGGCACTCCAAGGTGCTGGTGGCGCGGGTGGGTGAGGAGGAGCGTGTTCTCACAGCGTCCTGTAGTAAATCAGTTGCCATATTGCACAATACTGGGTGGCAAAACCGAGTGACTCCTTAATATTTTGTACCTAGAGCCTTCCTCCCTTGGGGAGGTCTTCCTCTCTGGGGTGTAGCCTTTGTGATCAAACTTTTAATTTACATCAGTGAGCAGCATCAGCTGGAGTTGGGACAAGACCCAGGACTGGTTTGGGCAACTCCAACAGGATTTTACAAAGCCCCATCTCTCACCGTCTCACGCCTGGCGTGGCTCTGTTGGCTGTGAAGAAGATCAGGCTGAGTTTCCTCCCAAGGGCCTTTGCAGGCTGTGCCTCCATGACTGTCAAAACCTCTCGGCTGGTCAGTTTTACTCTTTCCAGTTTTACAGAGCGGGACAGTCTCACCCAGTCAGCAACAACTGCTCTGCTGCCTTTCAGCGCAATGCTCTTGTTTGAGCTTGTATTTTCCGTGGAAAAATAACTAAAGTAGGCATTAATAATGCCCTCAGCCCATTTCACTGGCAGGAGGACGGCAGTGTGTTCAGTCTGCTTCATTACAGGCTCCAGTCCCATGCTGGGCTCTTTCACAGTCCTTCCTGTGAGGGATTTTGTAGCAACAGGAGAGGATTTTCATCAACCACAGTAAATTGCAAGGTACAATTCCGCTGGGTTTGAAGCCAACATACCTGATTTATTACCTTCTCCAGTCGTTGCTCAGTTCCTCCATTTACTGCCAGTCTCTGACCACTTAGAGTGATCTCTAGAAGGGTCCATTTCCCCACTCCGTGCCCCTCCTCTCCCTGAAACTTCAGCACACATCCAGTTTCTCCCCTTCTCATTCAGCATTCCCGCTCCTCCCTTCCAGTGCCAAGTGTTGTAAGAAAAGCCCATTAGCATCCTGCCTGAATTGATTAATCAATATGTGGTGTATTAGATCATCCTCTCCCAGACTGCCTTTTGTACCGCACGCAAAACCCAGAGCTTACAATTGGGGTATTGATTTTGGGGGCTGCTTTGGAACTATTACAGTATCATGCTGGCTGCCCATTAACCTCACTGGAAACGGATCGCTGGGTGAGCTGCACTGGGGTGTTTGTTGGACCATGTCTGAGACCCCAGCTCGGGCTTTGATGCTTGCTGGCTTCACCTCTCTGTCAGATCTGAGGGTCTCTGGGTGTTCTGCTTGTTGGCTGGAGGGTTGTTGTGCCACAGGGCCACTCAGCACAAGCTGTCCACATCCGTGATGCCAGGAGCCGTCTCTGCCCACTGTCCCTTGGCTCTGAGTGCTGAGGACCTGGCTGTGCTTTTGCAGGTTAGCAGCTGAGAGAAGCTGTGGGTGGAGAAGATCCACTCTGTGCAGCCCTCAGCTTCTTCACAGCTTCAGTCACATGCACGTTTCTGGCCACTTGGCTTTTGTTTTGGTGTTTGCTGTGCCTATTCTAAGTTCAACAAATTTAGAAAGGAGGCAAAACCCAAAAGGTGCCGTGACAATGACTGAAAAACCTCCACAGTTGGTGTTTGTGGCAGCAGCTGTCACACTGTGCAGGGGGGACAGAAATGCAGCAGTCATGGAATCACAGAGTCACACTCTGGCTTGGGTTGGAAGGGACCTTAAAGCCCACCCAGTGCCAACCCCTGCCATGGGCAGGGACACCTTCCACTGGCCCAGGTTGCTCCAAGCCCCGTCCAACCTGGCCTTGGACACTTGCAGGGATGGATCAGCCACAGCCCCTCTGGGCACCCTGTGCCAGGGCCTGCCCACCCTCCCAGGGAAGGCTTTCTTCCCAATATTCCATCTAATCCCGCCCTCTAGCAGTGGGAAGCCATTCCCTGCATCCTGTCACTACCTGTCCATATAAAAAGTTCATCTCCCTTCTTTTTACAAGCGCCCTTTAGGCACTGGAAGTGGCTCTCAGGTCTCCCTGGAGCCTTCTCTTCTCCAGGTGAACACCCCCACCTCTCCCAGCCTGGCTCCAGCCCTTGGAGCATCTCTGTGGCCTCTTCTGGACCTACTATAGCAGATCCACATCTTTCTTTTGTTGAAACCCCAGAGCTGGAGGCAGCACTTCAGCCTGATCCCTACTGGGCCCACCCTGGGTTGATATGGGAAGAAGCTGGAAGATGTTTCTTCTTGCATCCAGAACTGGAATGGTGGAGTAAATGAACACACATCAGGATCCTCCTCCTCGGGTTGGGGAGGACAGGAAGCAAAGCAGCACGTTTATGCTCAGACAACATGTGGGTGTCAGATGTTGTTCAGGGAGCTTTGATTCACCACCTGGGTTCTCCACTGCCGAGGAGAATGTTTTTCAGTCAGGAGAATTTCGCAGTGGTGGAGCTACTTTCCCTGCCAGCCCCAGCCTCTGGTCTCCTCCAGGAGCCCAATATTCCCCTGATGCAGGATACTCATCAGAGCTGAGCTGTGAACCTACTTTTAATGTTTTGCTTAATTAAGATTCACAAAAGGCGGTGGGACCATGAGAGGCAAGATGTGGTCCCTGTAAAGTGATTATGCATTAGTCAGAAAAAAGGCTGGTGCTTCTTCTTCCACCAACTAACTAGAAAACATGGAAAGCTGTACAGTTCTGGGGCCCCCAAAACAAGAAGGACATGGAAGTGTTGGAGCAAGTCCAGAGGAGGCCACAATGTGTATAAGGAGACTAGAGAATCTCCCCTATGGAGACAGGCTAGGAGAGCTGGGACTGATCAACCTGGAGAAGAAAAGGTTGTGTGGAGACCTCAGAGCACCTTTCAGCATCTGAAGGGACCTCCAGGGAAGCCAGAGAGAAACTCTTCATCAGCATCTGTAGTGACAGGACAAAGGGGAATGGCTTCCCAGTGAAAGAGGGGAAATTCAGGTTAGTTATAGGGAAAAAATCCATCCATGCGATGTTGGGCAGGCCCTGCACAGGGTGCCCAGAGAAGCTGTGGCTGCCCCATCCCTGGAAGTGTCCAAGGCCAGGTTGGACGGGGCTTGGAGCGACCTGGGCTGGTGGAAGGTGTCCCTGCCCGTGGCAGGGGGTGGCACTGGATGATCTTTAAGTTCCCTTCCACTCCAAACCATCCCACGATTGTTTGAAAGCTGCTGTTCCTCAGGCTTAGCAGAGCCCTTCCTTCAGCCCACATGGCTTTGGAGGGGTAGGTTTGCCACCTGGCTTGTGCAGACCCTCTCCCCTCCTGCTGTCCGAGCAGACAGCCCTGCTTGGGGGCTGCTCTTCAGGGCCCAAACCCCTCCGATGCCAGGCAGTCTGGGACTGAGACCCAGCCAGGAAAGTTGAGGTTAGGACTTCTTCCTTAATGGGCCATTCGTTTCCTGCTGCAAGAGGGTGGCTGATCGATTGCCCTGCAGCAACAGGGCTTTGCTATTGCTCCCCTCTTCCTGCTCTCCATTGATTGTGGGGCCGTTGGAAGAGCCAGGATTTTCAGTTTGCAGGGATCAGCCACAGGGTGAGACCTGCCTTACCAGTTCAGCAGTAATTTAACTATTGAATCCGCTCTGTCCTGAAAGCAGATTTGAGGGTGAAAAAGCTGCTTTGTGGTGGCATCAGGCCAAGTGAAGAGTTTGGTGTCAAGTGATGTTCAGGAAAGTGGGAGCATGGCCTTGAGTTGGCTTGTTTGGGCTCACGTCTGTCCAAAGGGAGTGGTTTTTTTGGGAAGAGTTATCCAGTCATTCCCAAAGGGCTGAGGGGCTTTACGTGTGACCCAGAGACAGCCTTCCTACAGTTCTAGAGGGACTTCAGTATAGGCTTTGCAGCAAACAATCCGCCTTGCAAATATCCCTGTCTTCTCCTGTGATAAACTGAGGAATTAGGAGGGCAAGGAGAAAGCAAGTTGACAAATCTCAGCCCATTTTTTCCTTGCTGATCCACTGCTTACACTTCGTTTTAATTGGGGCCAACGAAAGCTTGCTAGCAAGACTTTATCTGGAAGGTGATTTATGCTTGAAGCAAAAGAGCTGAATCGTCAATCGGGTGAAATGCTTTGATAATAAGCCCGGGAAAGGCCTTCCTGCACCAGCAGCACAAAAGCATTGGAACAATTATTCCAAACAAGCACTTCTGGGAGCTGCACATTTGTCAGTCCAAGGAGCAACAGGTGGTTTAGGAAAGCTGGTGCTGGGGAAGAACCTTTCCTCCAGCAAACAGAGGGCATTTACCTCCCGCTAATTCAAGGCTTCGAGGTGATCTGGGGATGCATTTTAATAGAGGAACTGAACTGTTTGCCTCGGCATGCGGGGACTCGGTGCCACAGGCCGGTGTTGTGAACAGGTCTGCAGTCTAACCTAGTGCAGACAGAGCAGAGGTCCCTCAAGGATGGGCTGAGCATCTCCTGGACCATAAATCTAAGGAAAAATCAACCCGGAGCACCAACTCCTTGTGGGCTGCAAAGCTCCTCAAGTACCACATGCCCTGGAGTGGCAAAGCTGACTCTCTGCAGCTCGGACTAGTCTAGTCCAGGGCTGGCCCAGGGATGAGAGTTATCCTCCCTGCAGTGTGGACCAGCCCTTGCTCTGGGCTCTGTCAGGGGAGCTCTTTCAGCAGGTCGTGGTGTTCACCTGGAGCATCTCACTGGGCTTGGGGTGACGTGGGACACCAAAGGTTCACTTTGCTCATGCCTGAGGGAGCCATCACTGAAATAAGTGGTGGTCGGATTATCCCTTGGGGTCATTGTGCACATTTATTCATCATTTCCCATGAAGTGTTTTAATATGCTGAGCATCTGTCATGCTTCGAGCACAGCTCTCTGACAGTATCACCAGTGGCTGCTGCAGCTGGAGGATGCTGAGGAGGACATTTCCAGTGATGGGCTCCAAGTCCTTGGCAAACCAAGCTGTAGAATCTGGGTGAGGGAAACAGGCTGAATGCTGGGGGCAAACACAGAGGTGGGAGGAGATAGTGCAGCTGCTCAGCAGGAGAAGTTGTGATGCCCTGGGGTCTGTGGCCACATCTTCCTCCAGACCTGGTTTTCGGATGAAAGTGGTATCTCAGATCCTCTTGTTTACAGGCTCAGTGTTTGTGAATGGCAGTGATTCACCTGTTGCAAATACAGGCTGTCTGGAGGTGTCAAACTTTCTAAAGAGGCAAGAGTACGACTCCTTGTTTCCTTGTCTGTGCAGTGATTCTCAGTGTTGCCATGCAAGAACCACGTTGTCCATGGTGAAACACTCTCTTGTTTGCCATGAGAAGTTCCCCTTGCTTTGCAAAGTGAAAAAAAGCCTGGAAAGTTTTATGCCTGGCCATGAATTCTCCAATTAAAAGAATTATTTTACTGTTCTAAGCAAAAGACATTCATTCCAAAGCCTGTCAGTGCAGAGGAGAGGGCCTTCTCCGAGGTAGCTGCTGCAGACCTGGCACTGTGGCCGTGCTGGGGTTGGAGTTCAGCACTTTCCATGGTCTCCTCAGTGGCTTAGCAAGGTGTTGGAGCTCCTTGTGGTGGTCCTGACAGAGGTTTGATCCTCACAATGCTTGATGTCCATGAGGTGCAGCCGTGGAGGTGCACGATGAGCTTCTGAGGAGCTGTTCCTGGTCCCAGAGAAAATCACGGGTCAAACCTGAATCATCTCAAGTTGGCAGAAGTCTTGGGATTGACTTTCAAAGAGCTGGGTTTTCACCTTTTATCTGTTCTCCACAGGAGTTCAAAGCTACAGGGTGGAATTTGCTTTGCAAAGTAGGGACTCCTTGCAGGAAGGAAGAAATGTCAGAGTGTACACTCACTGTCTTTTGATATTAATGGCAAGAGATTTTCATGTTTCCTCTATTTTCTACTGACAAATATTAGTGTCCAGTGGGTATTTCAAGACTGTGGACTGGACCTAACCTAATATGCTTGTAAGTAGGAATGAACAGTTCAAATAAAATATAAGTCTACCTTAAATTGGATCCCAACTAGAACTTTACCCTCACTGGATTATAATAGCTTATGATTCACTTGGCATTTTTCATTTCCTTTTGTGTCTTCGAGTTTCTTTATTCCTATAAAGACACAGAAGTGAAAGGCTGGGATATAATTGTCCCATTTCCAGCCCAAGACAGAGATGGTTTTGTTGGTGGGATGGTGATGTGTTGGGGTTTGTAGGGGCAGAAGAGGATATGTTTGTCCCAGTTGTTTGGAGAGCTCACAGGGCTTCCTGGGGGCATTTCATAGAATCACAGACTGGTTTGCATGGGAAGGAAGCTTAAAGCTCATCCCATTCCACCCCCTGCCATGGGCAGGGAAACCTTCCACTAGCCCAGGTTGCTCCAAGCTCCACCCAACCTGGCCTTGGACACTTCCAGGGATGGGGCAGCCACAGCTTCTTTGGGCACCCTGTGCCAGTGAAAGATTTATGAATGAAGATGAAACCACTGACTTGATTTTCACCAGCCACAACTGAGAGCTGAGGAATCGAAGGTGCTGCTCCTCAGGAGGAGTTTGGATGTGACTGGTATTGGTTACCTGGACTGTGAGGTGGTGTAAAGGTGCAGGCTGGATGTCCCACAGAAAACAGAAAGGAAATAACACAAAGCAGTGTCCTCTCATCTCAGAGACTTGGATTAAGGTCCCTCCCTTCCTGCTTGTGACATTCCTCCTGGGCTTAAGAGCCTCCACACTTTCAAGCCCCTCTGAAACCTGCCAGTTAAAGCTTAAAGGTGCCTTAAGTACCTTTTGCTGGCCCTTTGCTCATGCTTGTGCTCTCCTGTGGGGTTGTGCACTTGACTTTCCTAATGTGTGACTGGAGCTGCAGACCCTGGTGAGGTCTGACCTCAGTCTTTTCTTCTCCAGCTGAATACACCAAGTGACCTCAGCCACTCCTTGTATGGCCCCTCCAGCCCCTTGACCATTTTTGTGCCCTCCTTTGGACATTCTCCAACAGCTTTAGATCTTTCCTATAAAGATGGATCCATCTTCCTCTGGGGGAATTTAATAATGCACCACGCTGTGGGAAGTGAGGAGCAAACAGATGCAAAGAATGAACAGCGATGCAGCAAGCAGTGCCTACAGGTGTGTGAAGAAATGGGCCACCATGGTCTGTTGTGATTTCTCAGCTTTTTAGAGCCTCTTGGAGCCAAGTGCACACAACATCTGTGCACAGCTGGGCCACACATTCAGTGTAAAACCTCCTGTGGCCTGGCTCAGGGAGAGGTTGCCCTTGGGAACTGATGCTCACAGTGCTGAACTCCCCTTGTCACTGTGCATTTGCTCCTGGCACTGCTCTGGGTGCCAGGGGAGGCGCCTGGGAGCGGGTGCTGCGTGACAGGGCCAGCTGTGCACGTGTCACATGCTGGTGATGGAGAGGGGAGCTGAGCTCCTGGGTGGAGCTGTGCTTTGTCTTTCCCCCTGCAGTTTCTGAGAGAAGAGAAAAGCCCCTGATGTATTTAGGGTTGAGTTAGGGTGATTTGAACGCGCTGCTAAGAACCAGGCATCTTGTATGTGCACAGAAAGGATCATTCCCAGTCTCTGGCTGCCGCTGTGGGGTTAATGCTGGTTTCTGGTGTTTCAGAATCACCTGCAGGAAGGTTGGGCAGGGTCAGGAGCTGGCACTGAGAGCCTGGCAGCAGCTCTGAGTGCAGGGTCAGTGTGATGGTGAACAGCTGGAGGGGGAACAAGGGAAGAGACTCGACTTTTGTAGAACTGGTACTAAGCTCCTTGCACACAAAGCCCAGAACCGCTCAGCCAAACTATTGACTGGAGCTCAAAACCACACTGGAGCCTTGCCATGTGTGAAACCCATCCCAGCAGAGAGAGCCCTCACACAGCCTGTATGCTGCCCATGGCCCACCTACAGCCCTTCTGAGGTCCTCAGTGGGTTGGTGTGTCGACCTTTTCCAGGTGGTTCTAGAGTTGTGGATTCCTGCTGGTTTGAAGCTTCCTCCATTCCATTGTATTGTTCCAAACACGAGTTTTCTTTCAGTGGAGAGAAGGTTTATTATTATGTAGAAAAATCAGTCTTTTAGGTCCAAGTTCATTCCTTCAGGTTATCATTATCACTTGTGTGACAGCAATCCAGTTCCAAAAATCCTTCTATAAAGAGACTCAGCTACCACCCCTGTCGAGCTGACAGTGGAGTAGAAACATCCAAACCTCTGTGTGCCTCAAACCCCTTCCTACAATTCCATGTCCAAACTGGCCTGACCCTCTTGCTCTTGGCCTGGATTTCTCAACTCCATTGCCCCAGAGAGAGCTTTGGAGTGACACATTTGCCACTGATGACACCTGGTTGGGTGTATATAACACAGCAGGGCCATAAATTGGTGTGTCCATCAACAGACTTGTAGTTCAGCTGAAAAATCTCTTGTAGACACTGAACAAGCAGCAGAAGCTTCCCCTGCCCAGCTCGACTGCTCTGTTGGCCCCTGGGAGGGGAGGCACGTGGTGACTGGGGGAATCTGTACAGCCCCTGGGTCCTGAGTGAGCTGATGAGCTGTCAGTGCAACAACCCAACACCAGCGTAAATTCTGCCTTGGCTGATATCCTGCACTTTGGAGGGCTGCAGGGCCTGTTTGCCAAAGGGCTGAATTCCCAGGTCTTTCAGGGATGCAGTGTTGCTGCGTGGCATGGCAGGCTTTGCATAATTCCTCAGCTGGAAGGTTTTGCAGAAACCTGAAGACATTGTAATGGGCAATGTGGCTAAAATGGCTTTGAAATATTTAGGTGCCAAGACGGGTGTGTTGGAGGTCTCTGACCATTCCCGGGTGTCCATCTGTCTGGAAACACAGACTGGCTGACCCTGTGCCCACATGGACATTCTCTCTAAGGCAGGCAGGACTGAGCCATTTCAGCCCTGCTTCAGCAAATCACCCTGTTCACAGAAGCACTTATCAAACATGTAAAGGCGAGCGGGAGTTAAAGTGCCTCCTGAATCTTCAGCGTTGTATTTAATGTCCCAGTGAAGATAAATTCAAAACGACTGTGGGGTGGCCACCTCCAGCTTTAATAGGAGACATTCAAGATATACAGCAGGAGAGTGACATACATCATGCAAACTTCAAGAGCCCCTTCCACAGAGCGAGCGCTCTCTGAAAAGAAATGAAACCTCTCCAAAGGGCAGCGCAACCATCGGGGCTTGCCAAGGAGCGAAAGCTCCAGCGGAAGGAATTCAGCTGCAGCCCCACAGCATCGCAGCTCTGAGGGCACAACCAGCTCTTCAGTGCTGTCCCACCCAGGAGGTTTCACTGCTCTGCAGCTCCTGCAGCAGCCCCACAGATGTGTGGGCTCGTGCTCTGGCAGCACAGCTCTGGTGCTCTGGGAGGGCTCTGGGAGGGCTCTGGGAGGATTTGTTGCACTTCATTCCACAGGGCACTGGGGAGGAACAAAGACCGGGGTGGGTGTGATGCTGGTGGAGTGGTGTGGGACGTGGGTGGGATGTGAGTGGGTGGGTGCTGGACTTGGGGAACTCCAGAGGTGGGTGTTGTCAGGGTTGGCTTTGTGCTGTGGCAGCAGCAGGGAAGAGACAGAAGAGTGTGCTGGGCTGGAGGTTGGCTCTGTGGGCAGCGTGCGGTGTGGGCAGCATGTTGGCATAGAGGTCACTGTGGGCAGTCCGGTGTGCGCCATAACAAGGTGTGAGTTGAAGCTGCTTGTGGGCAGAGGATGCCAGTGTTCTCTGCCAGCCTCCAGAGTCAGCACTGGTGACGTTCCAGCCTCTCTGCTTCTTTTCATGGAATCATAGAACAGTTTGGGTTGGAAGGGACCTTCAAGATCATCCAGTTCCACCCCCTGCCAAGGGAAGGGACACCTTCCACCAGCCCAGGTTGCTCCAAGCCCCGTCCAACCTGGCCTTGGACACTTCCAGGGATGGGGCAGCCACCTATTGTTTTGCCTTCAACAGATAAAATTCTTGGCACTATAGAAACTTTCAAGTAGGAAAATTTTAATCCAGATTTTTTTTCAGCAACATTTTCATTCTTTCTTGTATTTTTTTTGCCCCATCCCTGGAAATGTCCAAGGCTGAGTTGGACAAGGCTTAGAGCAACGTTGTCTAGTGAAAGGTGTCCCTGCCCATGGCAAGAGATGAGTTTTCATGCCCCTTTCAACCCAAACCATTCTATGATTCTAAAATTCAGCAAATGCTCTGCAAATCCCTTGCAGGAGGAAAATTGCCCAGTGACTGTGGAAAGCAATTAATCAGAACAAAAAGCCCTGGGTGTACCTGCTTGGGTTAGGGTTGTTTTATTTATTATCAGGGGCTCTGGCAAAACCTTCTGCTCTTCATCAGCATTCCCAGGTTGTTCCCTCCCAGTGAAGCCCCTCGGAATACAGAGCAGAGAAGCTCCGAGCTGGTCTCTGAGTTTTCCCCAGATTTACTGAATTTACACCGTAGCAAATATTTTCACACTTAAATTTGCAATTTCACAGGCAGTTTTCATACAAATTTGGTACAACCTGGCAAGGCTTGTGATTAGAAAAAAGAACCTTTTTTTCTAATATTTTTTTTTCATTCCTATAGCAAACAGTCCTTTTCTATTTAAAATATCTTCAGAAAACCTTGTGGTTAAATGTCTTTAGATGGAGCCAAGAGAATCATGACCAGCTGGTTTTTATTGTTTTGTCTGAAGCAGGGAAATAGTGGGGAGGAAAGAGCTTTGGACTCTTGTTTCGTGTAGGGTTTGCACTGGACCTGGGGGGTTTTGCTGTGCTCCAAATCTCTGGGACTGAGCTCTCAGCTCGTTCTGGGAGCTGTAAATGTACCTCCAAGGATATTTTTTGCTCATGATTAACTCAAGGAGAAGCTGTACCACTGGTACACTCCCTTTGGAATGAGAAGGTGGCCAAACCTGAATAGATGAACCCTCTGCTCAACCCCCACCCTCTGCTGCAGAAGGCAGGTTTGTCAGAGCCCTCTGTTAGGCTTTTACATGATGCAATGGAGATTTTAATTCATTCAACCAGTTTTCTGCTTTGGAAACTCTTGCTGGTGAAGTCGAGAGGGAAAATCAGGAAGGATCCAGATCTGCACTGAAGATGATGAGGAATCCTGTGCATTACTCTCAGCCTGCTGTTGCCTCCAACGTTTTGGGCATTGACCCACGGTTCCCTATGCTCAGAGTCAGAAAATGAGGCAGGATTTATTGGATTGCTGGAGTGTTCTGGGAATCGCTCCGTGCCACTGGCTCTGTGTTGCTGACTTAGGGGCTGCAGCCCCAGGCACTGCTGAGTGGCAGGAAAAGTTTCTTCTGCACCTACTCACTAGAGCAGCAAAAACATGTTTTGCTCTGAGTGCATCCTTATCCAAATATCACATGCACCCGTGAGCAGCCCAAGTGACCAGAGCTCTAAATATGTCTGTGACATAAATATATATAAGTGTGCATATTCCCCCCTCCCTGGGACTTCAGGAGCACATTTGGGGACAGCTTTGGGCCTTCAGTGAAGGACAGCAGGTCCCTGCAACTTTGCAGGTTCACTTTGTGGTGTAAGAAAAACACATCAGGAGAGCACTGAATTTATTCTCAGTGCAACTTGACTTCCACATGAGTTTTCCCAGGAAGTGAATGACATGGGAGACATTCCTGCTTGCCAAGGATTTCAAACTTAGGGGCAGAAACTCTTCCTTCAACCCCCAAGAGCCTCTGTGCTCACCTTGTGTGAGCACCTGGCAGTGCTTTGTCCTTCTCCTCCTCAGAAAACACGAGTCTTGTGTGCTCAAAGAAAGAGGTAAAACTGTGGGACACCAGGGAATCATGGAATATCTTGGAGTTTGGGATGAATTGGCTGCCCCTGGAGCACCTCAGCTTGAGTCACACTGAAGTGAAACTGAATTCTTTGGTCTTCCCAGCTCTGTGGCTTTTGGATTTATGGTGAGTGTTGGACACAGGTAGGGAAGGTTTGCTCTTTGTCAGACATTTCAGGGGCTTTGGGTACATGGCTCTGGCTTGGTGTTGGTGCCCTCCTGGCACTGCTGGGTCACCTGTGCCCATCAGCAAGGCTGATGTCCCACCTAAGGACTTTTAGCCCAACAAAAGGCTTTGGCCTTGTGGGCAACTCATGAGATGCATTTGGGTGCCTGGAGTTAGAGCTTTGCTGGGTCCTTGTGCCATTAACACACTGTGTGACCTTGCAGGAGGTGCTCAGATGTGTCAAATGCACCTTCATGGAATCCAGATGTGTCAAATGCACCTTCATAGAATCACAGAATGGTTTGGGTTGGGAGGGACCTTAAAGTTCATCTCATTCCAACCTCCTGCCATGGGCAGGGACACCTTCCACTAGCCCGGGTTGCTCAGAGCTCCATCTAACCTGGACTTAAATCTTCCTTATCTTCCAGAATGCTCAAACCTGGACTTAAATCTTCCTGTTGTTCCAGACAGCTGCAGTGCCATAACTGGGGTTCAGAGAGGGGCTGGTCTGGTGGTGCTTGCTGGGCTAATTCTTCCTCTTGGGTACCTCCACCCTAGTTCTGACCTTCCTTATCTTGAACCTGCATTACTTGTTTCCAACACCAAGTTTACATTCATAATTCAAGTCCACAGCTGTTTAAAAATAAAAGAAAGGGAGGAGAAACTACAAAATAACCCCAAAACCACATTAGAAAATAGGGTCCCCCTGTTATTTTTGCCAGTGCCAGAGCTTTGCCAGTGCCAGGCGGGCACACTGCTGGGTGAGGCAGCTGAGTGAATCCACACGAGCTGGGCAAAGAACGAATTCTTTATCAAGAAGCCCTGTTAGCATATTTACTGTTGATTTATTGGACGGAGGCATAAAACATCAGCAGTTTTGCTTTTTCATTCTCCCCAGCTCTGGAAGGCTGGAGAAGGGGAGAAACAAAGGGAAGGGTTTGCTTCTATTGCAACTTGGCTGAATTAAGGTTATTATTGCATGTAGTGATGACAGTTCAAACATGCTCATACACAGCCTGTGGGATTGTAGCAAAATTAAAATGCTGCCAGCTTTAAGGGTTTTACCAAGAATCTGCTGGTATTTGGGTGGCTTTTTAGGCACTTGGATGTTTTACTCTGAAAGCCCTGTTTTGGGTTTGTGTGCTCAAGGGAATCGTAACTCCCTTCTCTTCTTCTCTGGGATTTTCTACGTCCTGTCTTTGGAAATTGGAATCCTAAAGGGCTGGTTATCGAGGTGTGTGTGGGCTGAGGTCTGTTCTGAAGGTAAAAGGAAGAGTGGAACAGCTCACAGACCTTCTGTGAGAAGAGAAGAGTTTCTCAGGAGCACGGATTTGGGTGTAAATGGGCTGGGTTTGGAGTCCTTCCCAGAGGGTTCAGCCACACCAGGGGTAAAGCCAGAGCAGAGGTCAAGGGGCTCTCTGAAGGCTCTTTTTACAACTGCTGGCCCTCAAGGCAACAGGTACCACATTCCAAAGGGCTCCCCAAACCCTCCTGCCACGGGCAGGGACAACTTCCACTAGCCCAGGTGACTCCAAGCCCTGTCCAACCTGGCCTTGGACAGTTCCAGGGATCCAGGGGCAGCCACAGCTTCTCTGGGCACCCTGTGCCAGGGCCTGCCCACCCTCCCAGGGAAGGATTTCTTCCTGATATCTGCTCTAAACCTGCTCTCTGAAGTTCACATGAAGCCTGTGAGGCTCCTTCTCCACCTTGGAAAGCACTTTGCACTTCCCAGAAGCAGCACTTTGGGATATTTTGGTAATGGGGACTGTGCAGCCTCCCAGAGAATAAACGGATTTAAATGTCATTTGAGCGTGGGAATACTTTGAGAGCAGAGTAGGTCATCACCGACTCCACAGCTTGAACTGGGAATTGCTTTGCTCAGCAGTTTTGGGTGTTCTGCCCTTACACCTCCTCGTGCAAGGTCTGTCTGTGATGAAAAGCTCACCAGGGATTACTCAGTGCCCAAAGAAAACGTGCTGGGGAAGGCAGAGCTCCATGTGCTCCTTGTACGGGCTTTGGGTGTTTTCTGATTTTATTCTCGGTAATTTCCGTGTTCACCTTAACATAAGAATAGGAGCATGCCGAAATAAATCAACCATAAATAGTGTCACTAATTAACAGAAGTAGCGAGGAGTGAGTTGTGAAAAATCAGATGGAGGGTAAAGAGAGTTCATCTCTTGAAGACAGCTGAGAGTTTTCCTCGATGCAAAAGCACTTATCTAAGGGAATATTACCCTTTAATTGCCCCAAATAAGTCAGGCCCTGCCATTGATTAGATTCGAGTGAGTAAACTCGAGGTGTACTCTACATTTTGATTAAAAACATTGTAAAGAGATAATGGTCTGTGGTGTTTCAGCTTTGGCTGTATCTGTCAAATTATATCGCTGCTTTATTGATCCCCGCTCTGGAAACATTTATGTTTAGCCCTTTAATTGTTTGTCTTGCACATTAAAGGACAATGTAAAGTGGTGGCAGAATTTCTTATTGGGAGAGCTGAGGAAACAGCTGCTCCTGTTAAAAAGGGCTGAAAAGAAAAAGCTGGCGAAAGCAGCTTGTTCAGAGGCTCTGCTGGTAATAAAGTGGAGCGACTCTGGGTCTAAAAGGGTTCCTGAGAGCCCAAAGCAGCGTCTTTTTAGAGCCAGGGAAGCCCAGGTGGGGATCTGCCTGCAGGACCAGCCTGGATCTCGTGGGATTTGTGACTCAGGTTGGTGTTGCCTCATGGTAGGATGGTCTGGAGCTTCACTTTTTCATAAATGCTGCCCTTAAGTTCTCACTGGAAGCTCCAAAATCAAAGGAAAACCACCTGCAAAGGTGTTTTGGTGCTGGCAGAGGAGCTCTGGTGAAGGCTGCTGGACATCTGCCCTCTTTGAGAGGGACCTGTCACCCCCAGCAGTGACACAAGGGAACTCAGCCTTTAGCTGAGAGGTTTTGGGAGCGTCTCCTCAGCTCCAGCTGGGAGCAGGAGTTGGTTTGCATCGTGGTCGCTGCACTCCTGGAGATGCCAGTCTAGAAGGGGGTCTGTCACAGAGGGTTTGTCCCCTCTGTTTGTCCCCCAGCTGGTCTGCCATGACATCCTGCTCTGCTCAGCAGCTTCCTGAGTGCAAGTCTCAGTCATCAGGAAGTGTTTAATTTATGTATAATTTATATTAATTGTGGGCTTCCCATCAAGTCAGTGTGTCCACACGTGGGGCTGTGGTGGTAGAGCCGAGCAGGTGTGGCCTTGCATGTGGACATCCCTGAGCTCTCCATCGGTTATTAATGAATGGGGATAGTGATGATTTTGGGAGAAGGGAAAGAGCAAGATGGTGTTTTGACCAGAAAGCTGGAAATCAGGAGCTGAAATGAAAGATGGGACTTGAACAATATGGTCTAGTTAAAGGTGTCCCTCTTCATGGCAGAGGGTTGGAAGATCTTTAAGGTCCTTCCAACCCAAGCCAGTGATGGTTTGTTTAGGTTCATTCCAGCACACCAGCCTCCAGTCCACGTATCCAGTCCCTGCCTTGCACCACTTGGCATTTCCTTGGAAAAGGTCTTGTTGTTCTGCTGCTTTTGTGTTGCCTGAGAGGGTTTAATATCCAGCAGTGTCTGATAAATGATTTGAATGAGTTATTCAAACATGTGGTGTCACTGCCTGGCTCTCTTGGCCCTTGGTGTGCCCTGAACAGGGTGGACAGTGCAGGGGTGGGGGGGTCTCCTGTGTGCACCAGCTGGCAGAAGCTGTCAGCTTGGCTTGCAGGTCCATCAGGTCTTGGGGGCAAGATTTTGGGGATTATTCTGTGTTTGAGTCGCTGTAATTTTCTCTAAGTCTCCTGAAATGTAAGATTTGCCTCCCATCAAGCAGAGACAGTCACCTGCCTGTTGCCAAGGCTTATTTAAATCAAATTTCACTCAGTTGTATGTTTTAATTTGAGATCTCACAAGCAGGGGCTCATCACTAGTGCAGACCATGGGCAGGTAGCCCTGCTGGAAGCACAAGCTTCTCTTCCTTGGGGGCTGCTGGGCCAGACAGGGTCCACAGTGCTACAGGGATAGGGATAGGCTGGGAGAGGGATACTGGAGCAGTCAGAGCTTCCCTGGACTTTTCCTGGTGATGGGATGGAGCTGGAGCAGAGCTGCTGCTGGTCTTCCAGCAGCAAGAAGCTCCAGCAACACGAGAGTCACAGAATGGTTTGGGTGGAAAGGGACCTTACAGCTCATCTCCTTCCACCCCCTACCATAGGCAGGGATACCTTCCACTAGCCCAGGTTCCTCAGAGCCCCATCCAACCTGGCCTTGAACACTTCCAGGGATGAGGAAACTCCTCTCAGGGCATCCAGGCACAGGTTGCCTGCTGTGGGAATGTGGGCAAGGGCCAGAGCTGCAGAGGGGCAGAAGAAAGGTGCTACCAAAGCATTCCTGCTCTCTGCAGCACGTCACAAGCAGCAGCTGGCTGCTTTCAAGTTGATCATTTCAAAACATATCTTTAAATGAATTAATAATTAGACACAGCTGGCACCTTGTTAACAGGATGGAGCAGCGACCCAACAGCTCCGCGTGAGAGAGCCACAAGTGAGGAGCAATCCTGGTGGTGGAGAAGTCACAGAAGGCTTGGTGGTGGCACTTGTGCTTTGCAGGAGCACACCCAGTTCCCTTTGGCTGTGTCCAGAGCTCAGGGCCTCAAACTCCTTGCAGGACACAAACCTTTCAGCTCCTCCCTTTGTTCCCCCACTGATCTCTGCACCTCCAGGGGTGGCTGCGCTGTCCCTGCTGGGGGCGCTTCATGAAAGAGAGGAGAGAGCCCTGAGGTGCTTAAAGCCAACATATAGAGCCAACATATCCTTTGGCATCCAGCTGTGAGCTGGGCACTCCTGCTGAGCAGTGGCATCAGGCTTGAGGGTGGGCAGTGAAGCAGAGCCACATAGAAGAGGCTTAGAAGGGTGGTTTTGGGGATTTAGGTTACACTGAGCGTGGTGGGTACACCCTGATACAAGTGCCAGCTCAGGGGGTGGAGGCAGCTGGGAGCTGAGCAGAATTTGGGCAGAGGGAGCCGTGGCAGCTGGGCTGGTTGGGGAGGGCACTCAAGGGCTCAGGAGCTTGTGTGGGTTTAGATGTTTGAGGTGCAGGTCTCTGGGTCTCCACTGTGACCCTGACAGTGTCCCTTAGATGGCTTCTTTCCCTCTGTGCAGCACCCTGCTTTGAGTCTTCTGCTGTCAAGTTGAAGGGACACTGAACTTTCAACCCCGATGCCAAGCTTGGTATGGGCACTTCTCAGGGGGTGTTTGGGAAGAACCTGCTGCTCTTTCTACCCAGAGCAGTGAAAGAGCCCTCAGTGAATTTCTGGCTGTAACTCCAGCACATCGTGTCAAGTGTTTCATTTCTCCTGCATCCTTACTGGGTTAGACCTGGGATCAGGCTCAAGCAGCCCTGACATCAAGCCAGGCCTTACACCAGTGAAATGTTTGAGCTGGAACACAAAAATTGATTGGATCTCTTGGCTTGTCCTGCTTAATGAGCGAGGCTGGAGCTGGGCCACAGCCCGAATGTGGTGGCTCCGTGGATGGAGGGTTCACTGGGGCTTTCCCTGGGGAAGAGGAGTTTGATTTTCCTGGGAGGAAACAGCTTCAAGTCACTGAAGCATCTCACATGGCAGTCAGTGCTATGCACTGTGACTGGGTTCAAGAATGTTTGGGAGCACTGGGGAAGACGCTGCACATCCAGGAAGGCTCTGCTTTCTCAGGAGAGGTTTCTGTTGACACCTTGGCTGGTGTTTGTCTCTGTATCCAAAGCCTGGCTTGTCCTGGTTCCTTGTGAGCGAGGCAGAGCAAACAGAGCAAGTCCCTGCCCTGCCCTGAGCATAAGGTAATCCGGCAAATGCTCAGAGAAGGGTGGTTAATCAGCTGCACTTCAGCACATTTCATTTTCAGGGGCTTTGACGGTGGCATGGAATTGTGGATCTGTCGCCAAGTTTGGGCTTCAAACGAATAAATAAATGATAAATGATCATTTGGCAGCAAAGAACCTGCTGCACTCCCTTTGCGTGTTTATGTGGCTTCCCTTCTTCCATCTGTTCCTTCCTCCAGCTCCTCCCCAGGGGCTGGCTTTGCATCCCCCCTTGCCTGGCTGACAGCAATCCCAGGCCTCAGAGAACCATGGAATATCCTTAGCTGGAAGGGAGCCACAAGGATCATTGAGTCCTCACTGAACGGGATCCACTTGCTCCAGCTACAGGCATTTGGTTGGCAAGATGAGAATTGAAGACACCCTCTAGGAGCAGGCTGGGCTTATCCCAGGCACTTCCCTACTTCCCCTTTTTCTCTGTTTCCATACAAATGGTGCTGCAGGAAATACCTGGAATTGGCTTTACTTCATCCCTCCCATCCCTCATGTGTTGAGGAAGAAGCACTGAGGATGAGTGTCCTTGTTTCCTGCAAACCCACCCGCAGAGATGCAGTGCAGAACAGGGAAAGCAATAAAAGGGTGCTGCTGCCCCAGCTCCCATGGAAACGCGGGGCTGATGCTCAGCACGTGGCAAAGCTTGGGCTGGGCTCTAAGAGTTAAGGAATCTGAAAACGTCCCTTGGCCCTGCAGCAGGGTCGGCCTGGAGCTGTGGAACTCACGGAAACATGGAATGATTTAGGTTGGAAAAGGCCTTTAAGGTCATGGAGTCCAACCATTGCCCCAGCACTGCCAATGGCCACAGGGGCCACATGCATATGCTTTCTAGATCCCTTCAGGGATGCAAACTCCACCACCTCTCTGGGCAGCCCCTTCCAGTGCCTCACCACCCTTTCCAGGAAGAAATTCTTCCTGATGTCCAACCTGAACCTGCCCTGGCACAACCCGAGGCCATTTGCTCTTGGTTTATTGCCTGTTCCCTGGGAGCAGAGCCTGACCCACCCCAGCTCCCCCCTCCTGGCAGGGAGTTGCAGAGCCAGAAGGTCCCCCTTGAGTCTCCTTTTCTCCAGGCTGAGCCCCCCCAGCTCCCTCAGCCCCTCCTGGTGCTCCAGACCCTTCCTCAGCTCCGTTCCCTTCCCTGGACATGCTCCAGCCCCTCAGTGTCTTTTGTGTCATGTGGGGCCCAAAATTAAACACAGCAGTGGAGGTGCCCCAGCAGTGCCAGCACAGGGGACAATCACCATCCTGGTCCTGCTGCCACACCATGGCTGGCACAGCCCAGGGACCTCTTGCCTACCTGGGCACACCTGGGCTCATGTCCAGTGACTGTCACCAGCACCCCCAGAGCCTTTCCCAGCTTTCCAGCCCCTCTGCCCCAGCCTGGAGCTGCAGGGGGATGGTNCTCTGCCCCAGCCTGGAGCTGCAGGGGGATGTTGTGACCCAAGGGCAGGACCCAGCACTTGGCCTTGTTGACCCTCACACCTCTGTCCTCAGCCCGTGGCTCCAGCCTGTCCAGATCCCTCAGCAGAGCCCTCCTGCCCTCCAGCAGATGCACATCCCACCCAGCCTGGTGTCATCTGTGACCTGACCGAGGGGGCACCTGATACCCCCGTCCAGCTCACGTATAGGAACATCAGATGAATCTTCTCACTGGGGCTGATGACAAATCATGTTGGGGATGGTGGGACAATTACCTTGGTTCATCAGTTCTTTTGCTGGCACTTCAACTGGTGAGCACAACAGGACTGACCATCAGTGGTGGACAAGCCCTGTGGGAATCCAAGGGGAATTTCCTCTGCCCTGCAGGTTCTGGGTGGTACTTTGTTTCTGAGGTGAAATAATACTTTGTCTCTCCCTTTCTCTCTGTTTCCAGACAAACGATGCTGCAGGAAATACCTGGAATTGGCTTTACTTCATCCCTCTCATCATCATCGGCTCTTTCTTCATGCTCAACTTGGTGCTGGGCGTCTTATCAGGGTAAGACACCGATGAGTTGTTTTGTGGTGTTTTGTGGT
Organism: Sclerurus mexicanus; assembly: GCA_013396755.1. NCBI lineage: Eukaryota > Metazoa > Chordata > Aves > Passeriformes > Furnariidae > Sclerurus > Sclerurus mexicanus. Next base: position 156,111 of record VWZF01006190.1, on the reverse strand, counting down.
TTTGGTTTCTTTAATCTCTACCTGTTCAAGCCAATGTCTGGATTTTGGGGATCTCCTGATGTTCAAAGCCCAGGGCTCAGCCAAGGATTTGGTTGTTGTTGCATCCCAGCTTTGGGTTTGGACCACAGCAGGAATGAAGCTGCCAAGTCTGAAGCCGAGCTGGAACATCCCCAGCACGTGGGGAAATTTGATCTGGAATTAAGAACTCATCTCAGTGGTTTGCAGGCTCAGACTCTGCAACCTTATTTTGCACAGAGTTTCTTCTTAGATCAAGCAGGTGATTGACACCGCACAGATTTATCAAAATCTGGATTTTTTTCCTGGCTCAAGCAGCAGGAGAACAAAAAAGGGTTGATGCTGCTGAGTGGCAAAACCCCCCTGGTGCTGCACCTTCGCCCTTCTTTTTTGAAGCTACTAAAGAAGGAAAATAGCTTTCTAAAGAACACATTAATGCAAAATTGTATTATTCTGTATTGTTTTCATCCTCAAAGCTCTCGCTGTGGCAGAAGCAGAGGGGCAGCAGTGCAGTGGTGCTGGAGGGCTGGGGAAGGGCTGCGGGTGTGGCTGTGTTGTGCTTTCTGCTGCTGCATCCAGGAGTAATGGTCATGATCAATAACTCATCAAAGCCATTCATAGAACATCCCTTTGTTTGGTGAAGGAGAATTTTGTGACCACACTGGTCTGATTTAGGATTTCAAGGGAGCTCCCACACCAGGGCTGAGTGTGGCTCTGTAGGTACCTCCTCTTCCACAGAGGGGTCAGCCCACGATGAGTGAAATGACCCGTGGGACTGAAAACAAAACCCAAAGCCTGCAGGCTCCTGTTCCTTTGTGCTGGATTCAGATGTGTTTGGTAAGCAAAAGACAGAGACTCTTGCCTGACTCTCCTGAAAGCCTCTTGTTGCTTGGGGCAAAATATGAATATTAGATAAATATGAATCTTCTCTCAAAGATGCAGCTCTGTGCTTCAGGTCTCCCTTTGTTAGTGGCGAGGACGAGAATTTCTTCTTCGCAGAGGGAAGCTTTTAATTTCTGTTTCACACAATGGTTTGATGTCTTTGCCTGGAATAATTCCTGGGGAGAGGCTGAAGGGAATAAACATCACAGCTCAGGTGTGACCACAGGGCTCAGCAGGAGCTCCTGGGCAGGGAAGGAAATTGGGTATGAAAAACTCTTCCCTGGGAGGGTGGGCAGGCCCTGGCACAGGGTGCCCAGAGAAGCTGTGGCTGCCCCATCCCTGGAAGTGTCCAAGGCCAGGTTGGATGGGGCTTGGAGCAACGTGGGCTGGTGGAAGGTGCCCCTGCCCATGGCAGGGGGTGGAAGGAGATGATCTTCAGGGGAAGTCACAGGGAGATGGGGAAGTGCTCATAAAAACATATTACAAAAATAACCCACAATCTGAGGCCACAGTCGATGTGACAAAACCCTCAGTACCTGGCTAAAGAAGTCATTAAAAGCATGTTGAGTCCATAATTCAGCTGAAATGAGACCCTGGCGCCGTACAGCATGTCCTCCTCGCGTGAGCTGATCAAACCCTGCCAGGGCTCTTGTACTCACTTAATAATTCAACACCCTCCCAGAATGGCTCTGCCTTCTGCTCCTCTCCCCTCCTGTGGCTCTGCTGGTGCCACTGAACATCCAGACTTTCCCAAAGATCCAAGGAATTGGGGTGTGGAGTTCTTGCCAACACCTTTCTGGTGGTGCAGTGGGTGCTGGGCTGTGCCTGCTCTCCCCAGTGCTAAAGGGGGGGCTTTGACTGGGGAAACTGGGATCAGATCCCCTTTGCAAGGTCGCACATCCCAAGGAAATAGAGACTGTGTTGTTTTCCAGTGGGATTGAGAGTTTTCCTAGAGCGCTGCAGTGCTCAGAGGTGCAATCAAAACAGCCTCTAAAATCCAACTGCAGCCTTTGGTTGTTTTTTTATGGAAGATATGGGGCTTTCCAGCAGGACGTGGAATTCCATTTGGGGGACTTTCCTCTCTGGTCCTCACTTTAAATTCCCCCTGCTTTCTATTTTCCTTCTCTGGTACTCGGATTCTCCCCGAGCTGCTAAAACCCAACAGTCCTGCAGAAACCAACAGAGCAGAAAAATACAGATTATTTTCTTCTGGGGGAAAGCCACAGCTCATTTGAGAGCTCAGAACTGTGCAGGGCCAGGAGAGAAGAGGCAGGAGGAGAGATTTCTGTCCCTTTGGACACCATTAACATTCAGTAGGGTTGTTTAATTCTGTTTATGAACTGTAAAGGTCTGTCCACCGGATTGGGATGAGCTGCTGCCCATCCATGTGCTGGGAAGCATGTTGAGGTCACTGAGCCTGATACCTCCCCCATCCCAGGCACACACACACACAAAAATGGGTAAGAGAATTTGTGAAATACAAATAATTAAAAAAGAGGTGAAATTAGGAGGTTAGACACATCCCAAAGCACGAACCAGGACTTGTTCACACTAAAAAGCTGCCCTGAACTTTAGCTCTGTCTGAACCATGACAATCCATTCTGTCCTTGTTCCAGAAAGCTGGGACACTTGGTTCCCAAAAACTGACCTAACGTTTTGTGAGGTGTCTGCTTCAAGAGCAGTGAAAATACTCAGGAATTTGTACCCAGAATAAATCCCCTCCCTTAGCAGCAACTTCCAATGCTGTTTTCCTCATCCTGCTGCTGTTCCCCTCCCACCCTCAGCCTCTTCTCATCCCAACCAGCACGGTCTGGTGGGATTATGGAGCTTCCTCCTGCTTGGGTGTCGAGTCGGGTGTTAATTTTGCCTGGTAATGAGCTGGGTGATTCTGTCCATCGCATTTGTGACTGGTTTGATGCTTTGGATTCCACAATGCAAAGAGGCTGAACGCTGTCCTGGGATGCCGTGAGGAAGATGATCAAAGTTATTTCAAGGCTAAGTGTTTCCTGGCACTGCTTCCCAGGGAGCACCCAGGGTGGTGAGACAGGGCGTGCTGGCTGGAGAGGGCACAGCCTGGGAACGATGCCTTTGGATACTGAGTGTCTGCGGCTCTGGAGCGTGAAAAATGCCGCTTGTCATGCCCTCAAATATTTATGGTGGAGCCTGAGGTATTTGCAGCCCAGGCAGTGAAGAGTGATGATTGTTGCTGGGGTTTACTCAGCTGCAAGGACCGAGCGTGCAGTGGCACCGCAGTGCCCGCGTGGGTTTTCCCTGCTTGGGTATTGCCATGCCATGCCGTGGGCCAGGCTGCTGTTTTAACGAGTGTTTTATGAGTGTTTTCTGAGCCCACTGGGGTAAGAGCTGTTTGAAGGGATGCAGCATCTTTGTGACAGCAGGAGCCTGGCAAGGGACACGGCCCCAGGCTGTGCTGGCACCTTGCAGGGGAACAAGGGGCAGGGAAAAGGGGCAAGGGGCTCCCTTTGGAGCAGCCTGGACGCTCTGCCGTGCTCCAGGGGGATTTCTGACTCTGAATGTTGTCCCTTGGCTCCCTGAGGGTTTTGTGGTGTCACAGCACTCCCTGGGAGGGGGCACAGCCCCATCCTGCCCTCGGTGCCTTGCTCAGCTCCATGCCACGTTTTCCCATCCTGAGGATTTTTGCCAGGTTGAGATCACAGAACTCCAGCCTGCAAGACGTGCGGGGTCCAGGCAAGAACGAGGCTGATTAATTTGTCATAACGGCAAAGTGTTCTTCTGTCCTCCTTCCCCTCATTACAGACACAATCATTCATTTCCCTGCAAATTTGTTCCCAGTTCACTGTTACCTGCTGTGATCTGACTTTGCCTGGTGCTAATTATTTGCAGCAGAAGAGCTGCATCATGCAAAGATACGAGATCCTGCTTGTTCTCTCCTTGCTTTTAGGCTTTTCCAAGGCCGTGCTTTAAAAGGAGGGGAAAGACAGGAGGAAAAACCCTCTTTTTTTTTTCCCTTTTTTCTTGCTCATCCCCTTTTCTAACAAAGGCATCCTTGCAAACAAGAAATGTGGGAGAAGCACTTTTTTTTCCTGCAGGAGATGCAGGGAGCAATGACTTTGCATGTGAGCTTTGTCTCACCAAGTTAAATATCCTGTTGAATGTGGGTCCTTTTGCTCCTTTAGTTAGTACAGGAGAGCTGGACTTAATTTGCCTTTCTGTTAAACCACGATGGAAATGAAAGCCTGTAATATAGGAACGATACACAGGAGACCTAAATTTGAATTTCCTGGGGCCTCTGCTTTGACTCAGGGGTGGGAGCTTTATGAACAGAGCCAGAGGTTCACCCAGCAATTGGAGGAGGCTGATGCTGAGAGATAAATGGTGCTTTTGAGTTCCTTTTTCTCACTTTGCTGCTGTGGCACTGGCAGCTTTTCAAATCAGATTAGGTGCAATCAAAGTGGAATCGGCACAAGCCCAATTTAAAGACAAAGGAAGGAAGGAAGATGCATTGAAGGCTTCACCTCTGTGCTGTTCCTCTTCTCTTTCTAGAAATACAAGACGTATCCCATATCTGGCTTGCATTTGAAGCATCTTCTTGCTGTGCTCAAGTGATAAAAGTGACTGTGAATCCTGGCTTGGTGCTGAGATCAATCTTCTGGCTCTACTTTCATCCTTTATCAGCTGGATGAGGAGAGCTGTGTGTTGAGCTCTCTGGAGCCATGAGAAGGGAGCAGGGGCAGCTCTGTGTGTGCAGGATTGACGGAGCCAGTCCTTACTCCTAGGCAGGATATTAGGATGGGCTCAGCAGCTCAGCCAGCTGGCTCGCTGTGTTTGGGCTCAGTGTGGACATGATGCTGCCCAGTGGGATCTTGGCTGGCTGTAGCTGCAGGTGGGATAGAAACATACAACATATTTCTGTGGGATTTTGTGCAGCTGATGAGACAGCCTGGGGTGGATGATGAGCCACAGAGCTCTGTCATCTCAGCATTAAGAAATCGCAGTCCTTCCCTGGGCTTTCCTTGTTTAATAACAAGGTTCAAAACTCTGATTTCCCAACAAACTGCCTTTATGGGCAGGAAAACCATATCTTACAGGTGCCAAATGTCACCAGAATAAAGAAATTCTAAAGAAATTATGGCTTTCCAGGTGAATCAGTGGTTTGGTTTCAGCTCATTCCAGCAGTTTTCAGTGCCCCTGGGATGTGCTTCCTTTCACCTCCCTCAGAGATTTTTTTTTCCCAAATGAGGTGCATTTTCATGTTTTTTCTTTCTGTTCCAAACGGGTCAAACCACATCACTAATCAGTATTCTTGGCCTGTGTTCAGTGGTGACCCGGCCCTGATTTTGAGAGGTATTTAAAGATACTCTGCCTTCATTTCTAGTCATGTTTTCAGATCAGCAAGTCAGAGGCATCAGATTATTTTGAGTTATTCCTGCAGGTTTCTCTGCATTTGAGGACTTTGTCTGTGGGTGAGAATAGCCACACCTCAGCTCATCCTGACCTCTCCCTGATCCTTCCTGTGCTAAAGATATCTGATGCTACGGGGGAGAAATCAATATCCTGGCTGATGTCCTCTCATTCATTTTGTAGCCCTTCTGGGTGCCAGGTGCCACCTGTGGCCACAGCTGAGCCGTGTCCTGGTGGCTTTGCATGCTCCCAGCTTTGGGCCATGATGCCTCACGTCCAGGCAGCTGGAAATTGCGCTGCTCGTGCATGTATTCCTGGATGTGTTCATATTTTTCTTTCCTGAGCCAAGTTTCTAAGTTCTAACTGTATTTTTAACCCACCAGCACAGCATCCTCCCAGGTTAGCGCGCTGCAGGGAGGGATGCTCTCCCTCCTCTCCCCATCCCTTCTCCTCCTGTGTGCTGCTATGAATATTTCAGCCCCTGCTGTGGCTGTTTTGCCTTCTCTGCTTCAGCAGTTTCAGTGAGAAATTCCAAAGGTTGGTGCCTTTGAGGTGCCTGGCCTGTGGAACATCATCCCTGCTGTTCTCCTGCGGCTGCCTCGCTCTTGCCCCTTCCAGGCTCTCAGAGTCGTGTTGTGGGCTGAGGTGTGTCCTTTGATCTCCAAAGTGTTCAAAGAGTCGCTGGTGATGATGAAGTAAATGCTTCAGGAATAGAGGGAAGCTGATGGCCCTCGGCCCTGGCAGCTCCCAAGCTTTGCTGCTGTCCTTCAGATCTCCCCTTTCCGCCTGGCACCCTGCCTGCCTCCCTCTGCACTGCTAAAGGCACCCCAGCACCCACAGGAGGGGTGAGGATGCTCAGCAGGTCCTCAGGCTCCTGCTGCATCCTCACCCAGCTCACCGAGCACCTGCTTTTCTCTCTTCCCATTCCCATCTCCCCCCTGCACCCTCTCCATGGGCTCCCTCCCTCTCTTTCTCCTGGACTCCCTCGGTGCCTCTGTCTCTCAAAGAACAGCTTTGTAGAAGGTAAAATACATGTTTAGCACAGCCAAGGCTTTGTGTCTTTAGTTGCATAAACAGTCCCAGCCATAAAGGTGGTGGGTTTTTGTTTGCACCCTGCAGAGGCTTCCCTTTATAAAGGATTTAATGTTCTCCAGGAAGACAAAACACAGAGATCTGAATCTGCAGAACAAATTCTTCTCCTGCAGCAAGAACCTGCTTTTGTACAAGCACGTGGATGCTGATGTGGTCGGTGTGTGAAATGTCAGGAATATTCACCGGATCAGATCCCAGTGGAATGAGCCACAAGGGCCTTTGCGGGGCTGATTGAGGTGGAAAACTCAATCACAGAGGTATTGCAGGACCTACAGAACGACAGGAGCATGAGGAGGGTTTGCTCAGCAGGAATCTTCCTACCACATTAGCGTAACAGGCTTCTCCCAAGCAGCTGGAATTAGGATTAGGAAGCGGTGGCAAACCCCAACATCAAAAACAGACCCGGGAGGGAGAAGAAAAATTAACTCAGTGCTCTTTCTCTGCTTCTCACAGTTGATTAACCAAAATACATGGTTAGAAATGAGCTTCCACCTTTAAGAGGCAATAAACTGTGATCCTCTCAGGATCCCGGGAGGTTTGGGAATGTGTGATCCCTGTGCTGAGCAGTCCCCAAAGAGGCTCAGAGGGATTTCCTAAGGGATGTGCGGCCCCTGAGCAGGCGTTGTATCCTGCCAGGAGCACGAGGGATGTGCTGTCAGTGCCAGCTGCAGACAGCACTGCGTTCACCCACCTCTCTTATCATCCAGCACCTTCAACGTCTGCGGTGCTCCGAGGGCATCTTCCTATCTCTGCAGTTCCTTTGCAGCCTCTCGGGGAAATTCCTGCCTCAGCCTTGCTCCTGCTGAAAGCTCAGTGGAAGGAAGTTAAGGGATAATGGGAACCAAGGGGTGGACTGAAACACAGAGGAATTTTGGACTTCCCCCCTCCTCACCCGCAGCACATCATTTTGTGCCACTTGACTGTGTGTCCTGCTGCTCTGCCTCGAGTGTCACAGCTAGAGGAGCTGCTGGTTTCCATCCTCTGTCCCTGAGCCACGTGGGGGCTCTTCAGCAGGTGCTGACAGCTCCCCAAGTCCAGCCCTGGGCACTGCTCCACGTCCCACAACAAAGCTCACACACCATCCCTCCCTTCTTGGCCAAATTTTGTTTCTCCACCTGGTTTTGGCCCATGGGTGACTCCATCAAACATCTGCGGTGCTGGCTGGTTCCTCTGCCAGCAGCTCAGCCACTTGGAGGACCTGGCTCCTCTCCTGGCTCCTCTCCGCTCCCCAGGGCTGCGTTTCTCCAGGCAGGACCATGTCCCAAGACGTCACATGTCACCCACGCTCAGCTTTATGCATTCCTTTGATGTACTTGGACCGGAGACGAAGCCAACCCTAAAAGTGATTGCTTTATTTTTATTTTTAAGACTTAAAATTCTAAAAGTTCTTGACAGCTGCTTTCCAGGAGTCGCTGGCAGAGTCCCTCTGAGATCTGTGCCGCTTTCTGCTCGCTCTGAGCTCTTCAGATTCGGTGGCTGAGCGCTCTTCTCCCCTTTTAAGATTTCATGAGCTCACGTGGGATTATTGTGAACGAGGAGCTAATTACCTCTGTCGTTATTATGAGTCGCTAATCACTATTAGTGGGAGCAGTGACAGCGGTGCTGGATCATCTCCTTCTGCCTCTTCCCAGCAGTGGGAAGCAGTTCTGTCTGCTTTCTAAGCGGAAAACCTGAATTGCAGAGCTTTAATGACGCGATTAGTCTTGCAGGAAGCTGCTGACGCTCGCCCTGGGCATGTGCCACCAAACCCAAGGCCAGGAGATGCTCCATCTCAGCTCTCTGCTTCATGTAGAGAAGTTAATCAGAGACTCAGGGGAGGAAGTTTGGGGTTGGTTTATTTTTTCCCCCTCTTTGGTTGCTGTGACAGTATTTTTAATTTAAGACCAGCGTGAATAAAGGACTCGTAAGAATTTCATTAGTTCATAATGTTTCCCGACCCTGGTGGTTACTCACGAGCTGCCTGTGCCTCTTTTGTGGCTTGGGGGGCTCTTGAATTGCCCTGAAGTGGCTCTTGGAGTGCCTATTTACACGGAGATTTATTTATCTCCTCCACCCACCACGGTGATAAGCAACAACCATCCATTTTCCTGGTGACATTAAGCACCACCACTCTTGAGAAGAAAAATGTGACACACGGAGCTCAACTGGCTGGCGCGTGGTTCCCATGATGAATGTCCATCCTTTGCATCCTGTTTGTTCCTGCTGTCTCCATAGAATCAGTTCCTCAGGGTTGTCATGTAGGAGCTGAAATGCAGCGAAGTCACCAACCAGCACCTCGTGCTGCTGTGCTGACCTTTCAGCTCTTCACGCCCAGCTGGACATGCTGGGAGATGAAAATCCTGAGGGCTTTTGGGGCATATGGGGGATGAGAGCCAGGGAGGAGAGGAGGTGAATCATAAAACCACACAATGGTTTGGGTTGGAAGGGACCTTAAAGATCAACAGTCTCACCCCCTGCCATGGGCAGGGACACCTTCCACCAGCCCAGGTTGCTCCAAGCCCCGTCCAACCTGGCCTTGGACACTTCCAGGGATGGGGCAGCCACAGCTTCTCTGGAGAACCCATGCCAGGGCCTGCCCACCCTCATGATAAACCCATTCCAGAGTTGGCCAAAGGGTGGAAGACCAGCCATGAAGAAATCCCTGGGCAAGAAGCAGCAGATTTCTGCTCAGGTTTCCTTTCTGGTGATGTGGGAGATTTTTACAAGTCAGTGACATAAATAGGATTTATGCCGAATAAAAGAGGGAACTTATTTACCGCTCCCAAACATTCCCATGGGACTTTCTGTGTTATCATTGAGAGCTGGCAGGAAAACATCAGTTGAAATATTTTTAGATGAAATATGGCATTTTGATATAATTCCCCCCCCCCTTCTTTGAATGCATTCTGAAATTTTGTTGAAGAGCTCTCAAATGAAAATTCTGGGAGTTTTCCAGTGGCAGCAAATAGGGAACATTTCAGTCCCTGAATGCTGATGAATGTAGTGGATGAGACACACACACTTTTATTAATACATTTCATTTAGAAAACAGTCTTTTTCACAAGTTCCAGCTTCATCAGCCCTCTCTCCCATCTCCTGGAGACAGGAGAAGGAACATGTGGTGCATCCTTTTGCCAGGAAGACCCTCCAGTCTTCAATCTAGTTGCTTTTGACACCCTCAGAAGGCATTCAAGGAGCAGAGACCCAAGTTATTGTCTTCTCCTGGAAGTTACCTCCCATCATCTATAGCAATACCTGGATAAGTTCCAATGCCTGGACAAAGAGTTGGACAAGCTCAAGAAGTGGCCCAAGGGAATCTCATGGTGCTCAACAAGGCCAAGTGTTGATGCTGCACCTGGGTCAGGACAACCCCTGGGATCAATCCAGGCTGGGGATGAGCAGATGGAGCAGCCCTGGACCTGGGGGAGCTGGTGGGGGAGAGGCTGGACATGGCTCTGCCCAGAAACCCCCCGTGCCCTGGGCTGGTCCCACAGCGTGGGCAGCAGGACAGGGGGGGATTCTGCCCCTCTGCCCCCTCAGGTGAGACCCCACCTGCAGAGCTGCCTCCAGCCCTGGGGGCTCCACCACAAGGACATGGAGTTATTGGGAGAGCCCAGAGGAGGCACCAGGATGGTCAGAGGGATGGAGCACCTCTGCTGGGAGAGCTGGGATTGTTCAGCCTGGAGAAGAGAAGCTTTGGGGTGACCCAATTGTGCCCTTGCAGTGTCTGAAGGGAACCCACAGGAGGGATGGAGAGAAACTATTTCCTAAGGCCTGGACTGACGGGACAAGGGGCAATGGCTTCAAACTGACAGAGAGCAGGTTTAGATGGGATATTGGGAAGGAATCCTTCCCTGGGAGGGTGGGCAGGCCCTGGCACAGGCTGCCCAGAGAAGCTGTGGGTGCCCCATCCCTGGAAGTGTCCAAGGCCAGGTTGGATGGAGCTTGGAGCAACCTGGGCTAGTGGAAGGTGTCCCTGCCCATGGCAGCGGGTGTAATGGGATGATCTTTAAGGTCCCTTCCAACCCAAACCGTTCTGTGATTCTGCGAATGCCAAACCTTCCAGGGAGCAGGAGATTGTTCCTCACTAGTGACTTATGAGACGTGTGGCTGTACAGAAATTGCTGAAGGTTTGCAACTTCTCACAGTTTCTCCCTCATCTTCCTACACATTTAAAGTATGGACAATTCACTTAAGAGTTGAATTGGATGATCCGTGTGAGTCTCTTCCAACTCGGAATACTCTGTGATTCTGAAATACAAAGTTGTGATTAAAGGGACAAGTCCTGGGTAGCTTTTACTTTCCTTAGGCCAGGCAGGAGCTGGCAGAGGATGAAAAGCTTTGCAAGGAAAGCTCTTCCTTGCCTGCTCCTGAGGGGTGAGGGAGCAGTGCCATGGCTCATCTGCTGTCCTTCCTGCCCACGGGGGTCCTCCAGGAAACTTCCCACTGCGTGTTGCCTTCTCCTCTGGGAAGTTTGTGGTGACGTGAGCCTGTAACGCATTCAATGCGGCCCCTCCAAGCCTGGAAATTTAAATTCATGTTGTCACCCCTTGCTGTCTGATCTCATTCCTCCTGCTCCGGGGAGAAATGAAAACTGAGAGAAGGTCTGTGGCCCCAACCAGCAGGCACTGAACCAGAAATGAGAACATCAGAAGGGAGGATGGAGAAAAGGGGTGATGGGGCTGACACGTGCGGGATCCCCAACGGCCCTACAGAGATGTGCCGAATGCCAAGGAGGAGCTGGGCATTCACAGGGGTGTTTGCACTTCCTCTGCTTCCAGGATGGACTCCTGGGCTGTCCTGTCAGGCAGGGAATGGGAAAGGGGAGTCAGGAGACTGGGATGTGCTGCCAAAATCAAGATAAGGGCTCAGCCGAGTGGCTGTGCCGTGTGTCGGGTGCTGAGCCAAGTTCTCCTCAAAGTCACTTCTCTGCGGGTCAGACAGTCCTGCCAAATGAACCAAAAGGGTCACCTTTGAAGGACAGAGTGTGGAGTGGGAATGTAAAGCTGTGTCTGGCACTTGGAGCTCCTTCCTCCCACCTCCTGCTCCTTGCTGGCTTTTGAGAACGTTTGTGTGTCGATTACATGAGGTTTAAGTCAAAATGAGTAGTTAACTACAGGTTTGCAACAACTGACAGCTAACTGAAGACATCAGGGACACAGTAAAGATGTCAAATGGGGGAAGTTCTGGAATACCTGAGGGACAGAATCCTGATCCCATGTTCAACCACATGAAGACACCATGAGAGTCACTCCAGTGTGTGCTCAAAGGGAGGGGTTGCAGGGGCTGGTCCAGAGCTCTATAAATGGTAGATGGGCACCTACATCTTCACTTGGGGCATCAGAAACTTCCCAGAGGTGACAGGAATTATCTTGGGGAATGCTCCAGAGTGGGTTCTCTTAGGCTGGTGGCTGTGCTTTTGTCTCAGCATCCTTTCCAGCTAGAGAGCAGGATGTCCTGGGACATGATCATTGCAATGGTTGGATGAACCCTCCTTTCTGCCCTCTCTGTTCTAATGGTCTCATCTCAGGGTACTTGTTTTCCACGTGATTTTAGCAAATAGCAGGATCCTTTTTCCTCTCCACACAGACAATCCGAGCTATTTCACCTTGACCCCAAAAGTACCCACCCTCCTTTCCAGTCCTGGTTTGACTTCGGCCTGTCACAGTCATCCTAAACCTGGGAAAACTGGAAGAAAAGGTCACATGGAAGAGCAGATCTCTCCTAAAGAGCGCTGATATCTCTGTGACTTCATCTTGTGCTTCTAGAGGAAATCCTGCTGTGCAGAGAGTTGGCTTTTAGTGCTGAGGATAATAATTTGACTGGCTGGGCATCCGGATCTCGTTGCAGTGGCTGTGGTGAGACCACAGGGCACCAGACATGTGCACAGGACAGTTTGCAGGTCTCCTTCAGGGTCAGAGAGGCAGAGGAACAGCTGAGTAGTAGTTTGGTGGACAACACCATGTTGCTTGCTGTGGTTTCCACTCACCGCTGCTGTCGTTGCCTTCACAAGTTCCATGGATACCGTCGGAGAGGCTGAAGGAGGGCTCTGTGTTTTCCCTGTGACAGGTGATGTCTCTCTCTTGTCTCTCCACAGTGAATTTGCCAAAGAACGAGAGAGGGTGGAGAACCGCCGAGCTTTCCTGAAGCTCCGTCGGCAGCAGCAAATCGAGCGGGAGCTCAACGGATACTTGGAGTGGATCTTCAAAGCAGGTAAGGCAAGAGATCTCCTCATCTTGGCTTGGTGTGGTTTGTGGCCAATAAAGTGTGGTGATGAGAGAGGACAAGAGCCCAGAACTCTGGTTGTGGTTGGCCATGGAGGAAACACAACGCTGGAGAGGGCCCAGCCAGCCCTTGTTGGGTTTTTGAGATTCTTTCTGAGCACTCACATGAAAGTTATTGCAGGAGATCTCGGGTTTGGTTAAACAAAAGTAAAGCAGCTGAGCCAACTTCCTTTATTGCTGAGATCAAAGCAATTGGCTTAATACAGCATAATATAAAAAGTGATAGAGAGCCCAAAGTCTCCACGGTGGGGAAAGTGTTCGCCTCTATGAGTCATTTAGATTTTATTTACTTTCCAGCACAGCTGTTTTACAAGCCTTTCTTGCTGTGATGGTAAAATACACCCCAGTGTCATTTTTATGAGCTGCACAGATCACTTGCATGAAACTCCCCCCAGCACATATTAACACTGCTTTATAACCACTCAAACTGAGCATTGCACTTAATTGCAAGCCCTGAGCAACTTTAACAAGGACCCAGACACACCAACTTAGCTAAAACCAGCCTGCTTTGCTTTGCCTTTGTATGGGGCAGTAACGATTACCAATAACCTTTCTGCATTGTATTTATATATTGGCATAACCACGGTGCAATTCTTTCACGTGGCAGCAAGGAAACTGGGGGTCATTTCCTCCTTGCTTGCTTTGCCGAGGAGCTGGAACACCTGACTAAAGTGAAAAGGCCTTTGAGAGCGCTGATGGAGGGGAAAAGAAGTGGTGGTGTCTCAAACAGATTGCGGGGTGACTTTGGAGGCAGATCAGCTTCTCCCTCGCCCTTTACAAACGGGGAGGCCGAGGCCAGAGATACGCAGTGACTCACCTGACATCAGCTGATGGACCTGGCAGAGCTCACAAGCCATGGGCTGGCAGCATGTTGGAACCATGTCATCGCTCCTGGGTGAGCCAGCACTCCCCGGGGCTGATGCCAGAGGCCTGCTGTGCTAAAATGGGCTTGGGCAAGTGACTGGTGGGGTGGTCCCAGCAACTCTCTGGAGCATCACACGTGCGTAAGGCATGTCCAAACCAGGGGCCAGAGCATCCTGGGGCTATTCTGTGTATACATTGTTTGTATTTACAGCTTCTGTCTTACGTGCAGCCTGGGTGACAGAGTTTGGAAGAGCATTTTCACTTGGGTCCTGCTGCTTTGCTTCTCCTTTCTGCTCTGAAGGGCTGGCTGTGCCCAGGGAATGGGGCTGTGCCCTGCTCTGGGTCTGGGTACCTCCCCGAGGGCAGTGGTCACAGAATGCCAGAATGTGCTGAGCTGGAAGGGACCCACAAGGATCATCCAGTCCAGCTCCTGGCCCTGCACAGGACCATCCCCAAGAGTCACCTCCCGTGCCCCAGAGCATCATCCAAACCCTCCTGGAGCTCTGGCAGCCTTGGGGCCGTGCCCACTGCCCTGGGGAGCCTGGGCAGTGCCCACCACCCTCTGGGGGAAGAGCCTTTCCCTGAGATCCCACCTGACCCTGCCCTGACACAGCTCCAGCCATTCCCTGGGTGCTGTCCCTGGTCCCACAGAGCAGAGATCAGTGCCTGCCTCTCCTCTGCCCTCCCCAGGGAGTTGTCCCTGCACTGAGGTCTCCCCTCAGTCTCCTCTTCTCCAGCTGAACACCCCAAGTGCCCTCAGTGTCCTCACACGCTTCCCCTCCAGGCCCTTCCCCATCCCCATGTCCCTCCTTTGGACACTCTCCAATGGCTCCATCTCTCCCTTCCATTGTGTCCCCTCAACCTGCCCCACTATTGCAGGTGAGGCCACCCCAGTGCAGAGCAGAGCAGGACAATCCCCTCCCTCTCCTGATGCCCCCAGGACAGGGATGTCCCTCCTGGCTCCAGGGCATTGCTGACCCATGGCCAATTGGCCTCTGGCTAGGACCTCCAGGGCCCTTTTTCAGCACTGCTTCCCAGCACCTCATTCCCAGTCTGTCCTTCTGTCCAGGGTTGCCCCATCCCAGGGACAGAATCCAGCAATTCCCCTTGTTGAACTTCCTATAGTTTGTGATTCCCAGCTCTCTGATCTGTCCAGCTCCCTCTGCATGACCTGGCCATGAGCTCTGACAATGTGGCCAGAGAGGGCAAAAGCTGAAGCACTGGAATGTGAAGGAGGGAGAAGTAGCAGCAGTTCATATGGTGGCTCCAACCCACTATTTCCTACACAAAGTGACAATGGAGTGCCAGTTTTATTGTCAGACTTTTATTCACTGTGAGTGTTCAACACAATTGCCCTTCATTCTGTGACTCTGGAGGGATCAGAAAAAGAATCATTCCCTTTCCTTTCCATTGATGATTTGTCTTCTCATATGTTTACAGCTGTTGTGTTACCTCAAATTCAGATTAATGAGTGGTTTGGGCAGTGGCTGGAGCAGAGTGCACTGTGGTTCTTGGGCCAGCGCCACCTTGCTTTAAGGCTCCTGTGATTTTTGGTCTCTGAATCCTGGTCTCCCCATCACTAAAATGAAGATGAGAATTCCCCTTCAGGGATGGGGGTTTCATTTAGGTGCCTGTTCTGCCAAGAATATCTATGCAGAGATCATCGGCTGAACCTGTGGGAAAGTTGAGTTGGAAAAGTTATAAAATGTAAAATCAACCTGTGCTCCAACTTTACATCCCTGTGGGAATGGCTGGCTCTTCTGTGTTGCCAGAGCTGAATAAATGCAACACCAGCATAGAGTGAAACTGCTGTAAAATGCACATCTTTTGATTTAGCCTAATACCATAAGATGCAGAAGGTTTTGTAGAACAGGGCAGTGTGTGCAAAAGAGCTGAATCAGGAATAATAAAACTACTCTGTAAAGGCATTGTTGGAAGTACAATAGGAATATAAAAAAGCTTCCTGGTACAGCTGAATAATAACAGTAATTAAAATCAGCTTAACAGCGTTAATAAAATCTTTGAATACAAAATGCAGCGTGAAGGCAAAGCAGAACACTGAGTCGAGTCTTTGGAATCCAGGCACTGAAACTGGGGACTGTGCTGTCGACAGGGATTTCCCATTTCTCTTCTGAAGGCCAGGATTTCAGCTGGGAAATGACCTGGAATTTTCAAACTAGAGAATTGTTCTTCCTTGTCCAGCACTGTGGTGGGGGCAGAAGGACAGAAGGACAGACACAGACAGTCCAGCCTGGACAGGGAAATGCAGTAAAGGAAAGAGCAGAAGTCTTGGTGTTCTACTCCAGTGGAGCTCTGGAGGGGTTTTGTTATTATTCATGTGAATATCTCCTTGTTTTTAAATCCTTCACATCCTTGACCTCATTCACTGACTCTTGTAGCAAAGACTTCCACATGTTAAGGGTTGGTTTGATTTTAAAAAGGAAACCAACCCACCAAACTGTGTCCTGCCCTCAGTTTAAATCCTGCAGTGAGAGGACGAGCTCAGGAGGACACTTTGTAGTGCCTTGAATTACTTTTCTTTCTCTAATCTCTCTCTGCCTTGTGTCCTCTTATGTTTTCTGCTCCAGAGCACACAGAACCAATCTGCTCCATGCCCTCTCTCCCCGTGGAAGGTTCACCAGGTTTCCAACACTTATAAGAACCTCCTTGAGCATTTTGTTTGCTTGGGTTTTTCTCATTTATTTTTGAAGCAAGGTAGGAAGAGTGGAAAGCTGCATTCCAGTGATTCATAAAGGGGCATCTTAATCTTAGACTGTTTTTGCTCTGTGATTTTTAACATATTCTGAGGAGCTGCTGGAGCTGGAAAGGAGGTTTCCTTGGCCTTGGTAGTGCTCAAGTTTTAACCTCAAGAGCTATAATTGGTTTAGGACCAAGTGTGTGAGTGTCTAAAATCACTCCATCTCTTCACTACCTCCCACTGGTCAGCAAGGATTTTAATTTAACATTGTGCTTTTCATTTACTGCCCAGTCTTAAGTGTCTTTAATGTTTCTCACAGCCTTCTCTGTAATTTGAATTATATTATCACAGAATCACAGACTGATATGGGTCGGTGCTCCATCCAACCTCAGACATTTCCAGGGATGGGGCAGCCACAGCTTCTCTGGACACCCTGTGCCAGGGCCTGCCCACCCTCCCAGGGAAGATTTCATCCCAATATCTGATCTAAATCTACCCTTCCTTCAGCTTAAAGGCAATTGTGGCTCTCAGAGGAGTTAAAAAGAGGTGAAGCCAAGCAATGTAATCCATGCAAAGGGTTTTGCCACACTTTCCCCCATTAAACTCCTCAAACCTGTAGCATCTCTTAGGCTGTCATGCTGCATTTCCAGCGGAGAGCAGGGAACCAGAAGTTCTCTGCACAGGGGAAAGAGCTTATAAGCCCACAAATACTCTTTTGAAGATGTTTCTCTTATCTTACAAGGACATGCATCATTTTGGAAACACTTTGCTCAGAGACTTGAAGCCTTTCAGTTCAGGACTAATCAAGTTGTATGTCGTTTGCAGTTTAATTCTTCCCAACTCTTTCACACAGCCCTGATTCGGATTGTGNCAGCGTTAATAAAATCTTTGAATACAAAATGCAGCGTGAAGGCAAAGCAGAACACTGAGTCGAGTCTTTGGAATCCAGGCACTGAAACTGGGGACTGTGCTGTCGACAGGGATTTCCCATTTCTCTTCTGAAGGCCAGGATTTCAGCTGGGAAATGACCTGGAATTTTCAAACTAGAGAATTGTTCTTCCTTGTCCAGCACTGTGGTGGGGGCAGAAGGACAGAAGGACAGACACAGACAGTCCAGCCTGGACAGGGAAATGCAGTAAAGGAAAGAGCAGAAGTCTTGGTGTTCTACTCCAGTGGAGCTCTGGAGGGGTTTTGTTATTATTCATGTGAATATCTCCTTGTTTTTAAATCCTTCACATCCTTGACCTCATTCACTGACTCTTGTAGCAAAGACTTCCACATGTTAAGGGTTGGTTTGATTTTAAAAAGGAAACCAACCCACCAAACTGTGTCCTGCCCTCAGTTTAAATCCTGCAGTGAGAGGACGAGCTCAGGAGGACACTTTGTAGTGCCTTGAATTACTTTTCTTTCTCTAATCTCTCTCTGCCTTGTGTCCTCTTATGTTTTCTGCTCCAGAGCACACAGAACCAATCTGCTCCATGCCCTCTCTCCCCGTGGAAGGTTCACCAGGTTTCCAACACTTATAAGAACCTCCTTGAGCATTTTGTTTGCTTGGGTTTTTCTCATTTATTTTTGAAGCAAGGTAGGAAGAGTGGAAAGCTGCATTCCAGTGATTCATAAAGGGGCATCTTAATCTTAGACTGTTTTTGCTCTGTGATTTTTAACATATTCTGAGGAGCTGCTGGAGCTGGAAAGGAGGTTTCCTTGGCCTTGGTAGTGCTCAAGTTTTAACCTCAAGAGCTATAATTGGTTTAGGACCAAGTGTGTGAGTGTCTAAAATCACTCCATCTCTTCACTACCTCCCACTGGTCAGCAAGGATTTTAATTTAACATTGTGCTTTTCATTTACTGCCCAGTCTTAAGTGTCTTTAATGTTTCTCACAGCCTTCTCTGTAATTTGAATTATATTATCACAGAATCACAGACTGATATGGGTCGGTGCTCCATCCAACCTCAGACATTTCCAGGGATGGGGCAGCCACAGCTTCTCTGGACACCCTGTGCCAGGGCCTGCCCACCCTCCCAGGGAAGATTTCATCCCAATATCTGATCTAAATCTACCCTTCCTTCAGCTTAAAGGCAATTGTGGCTCTCAGAGGAGTTAAAAAGAGGTGAAGCCAAGCAATGTAATCCATGCAAAGGGTTTTGCCACACTTTCCCCCATTAAACTCCTCAAACCTGTAGCATCTCTTAGGCTGTCATGCTGCATTTCCAGCGGAGAGCAGGGAACCAGAAGTTCTCTGCACAGGGGAAAGAGCTTATAAGCCCACAAATACTCTTTTGAAGATGTTTCTCTTATCTTACAAGGACATGCATCATTTTGGAAACACTTTGCTCAGAGACTTGAAGCCTTTCAGTTCAGGACTAATCAAGTTGTATGTCGTTTGCAGTTTAATTCTTCCCAACTCTTTCACACAGCCCTGATTCGGATTGTGTCTGTTCTCCTGGAGTAACAGGCTTTGGGAATGGTTTAACCTCTCTCTCCCAGTCCACTGGAACTTCAGTGCTGTCCCTTGACATGCCAAACCTTTGAGATGGCCAGGAAGACAAGTTAGATTCACCATGAGTGTGGCAGTTTCTTCTAAGGGCTGTGTTTTCATTCACTGTTTCTATTCACCAAGTCTGAAGCTTCACCAGTTAAATTCACCTTTCCTTCCTTTTTCCCGACTTGTGTTGCCTCTTGAATGTGAGTTACTTGAGCCCACAGTGTCCTCTCTCCCCATGCCAAAGGGAGACCACGTTTCTTGCTGCTCTGCCTGCATTGTTCACCTTTCTGTTCCTCAGTTCCAGTCCTTCCAGCACTCAATGCCCAGCAACTCCTCTCACTGCTGAGACACCTCTGATATCCTGCTGAAGCCCCTGTGCCTTTGTTTGGAGGCTCCAAGTTGCTGATCTGATACCATCTCTTTGTTGGATATTTCTTGTACAGTCACCATCGTTCGGAGGTTTTTCGGGCACCCTAATTATCTTCTTCCAGGCTCTGTGCTCAGTGATGACTAAAGGCAAAGCAGCTTCTGATGCTCTGTGTGGTTAAAACCCCCTCCTAGCAGTGCTGAGTGTCCTCCTGGGCTGGCTTTTTAGCTGGCCCTAAAAACCATGGAAGGCCCTTCCTTTGTAGGGTAGGTGTGTTCCTTTGCATTCCCAGAGGATCCAAGGCAGACAGGAGTGATTATCAAGGGAGAAAACTGAGGAGAAATGGGAGTGGAGGGTCGGGATTGAGGCAATTTCATAGGTGGAACCTGGGAGTGTTTGTTTTAAGGGAACAGGAAAACCAAGCCCAGGTGAGATATGTCTGTGGATGGAGATATGGCCATGGATGGAGCTGTGTCTGGATGGAGATGTGTCCGTGGATGGAGATGTGTCCATGGATGGAGCTGTGTCTGGATGGAGATGTGTCTGTGGATGGAGATGTGTCTGTGGATGGAGATGTGTCCATGGATGGAGATGTGTCTGTGGATGGAGATGTGTCTGGATGGAGATGTGTCTGTGGATTGAGATGTGTCCATGGATGGAGATATGTTTGGGCACCAAAGAGGGCCCTGAATTTGGGGTGAAGGCTCAGCTGGTTTGCAGAGCCATCCCGTAAGAGCCTGTTCTTTGTAGGTGAGGATCCCTGGACAGCAGCAGCCTTTGGGAAGGGCTCTCCATATCTAACCCATCCCTTCCTCGTGTTTTTGGGGGGTGACACTCATTGGCAATTGCTGTTTAGTTCCTTCCATACCTTCAGCCCCCAAATGTCACCCTAGGCCAGGCCCCAGAAGAACCTTTGACAGAGAAATCTCTTGAAGTGTCTAAAAACCCCATTTCCCTTTTCTGACCAGTTCTCTACAAACACCTGAATTGTATTGTGGGTTTGGGGAAGGATTTCGTACCTTTTAAAGTGCAGTTTTTAGCTCACCTGACGTTTTTAGCTCTCTCAGCTCTCCTTTCCTCCACCTCTCTGGTGCATTAGTCTGCACTTTCTTATTTCATTCGTTTCTTCTTGGTTTTCCAGCCTCCCTCAGTCCTTGGATATTATTTTTCAGCCTTCTCAATTTACTCTCTTATTAATGTATCATTCACTCTCTCTCCCAGATGATTAATAAAGAGATTATATAAGGCTTGTGTGGCTTATATAGGCTTATATAAGGCTGATCCCTCTAGTATTCTTGCAGACAGCTTTCAGCTCCACACTTTGATGTTTGGCCTGTGGTTTGTTTGTATTTATTTTCCATATTTTTTTTTTAGTTACCCTTCAATCTAGACCGGCTTAAATGGACTTTAAAGCAAAACTTTTGCAGGAACACAGTGTCAGATGTTTTAGTCAAATTATATCGATGTGTGAAAGGGTTTGTCATTTATAATAACAGAAAGAAGGGTGCAGTTCGCCAGCTTCCAGCTCAATATTTTGTTTGCTTTGGGTTGTCCTTTAGAAAATCCAACATAATTTTCCAGCAGCAAGTTCAAATCTCTGGTTCCGAGCGTACGAACTGTGTGGTGCGTTCGGCAAACTGACTTGGGTGATGACATTTGCATTGTGAAACCTCAGGAAATTTGGTTCTTTTCCACGCAGATAAAAATGATTCAGTTTTGGAAGTTGGTTTTCACAATGTTTTATGATTTTTATTTTTTTATTTTTTATTTTACTTTGGGGATGTATAAAGTTGTACTCTGGAGATTACACACGAGCGTTGCACGGCTGAACCGTGCCAGGCTGAGCTCCCCCGTGGCAGCCTTGTGGGTTTTAACTGGGCAAGGATTTGATGGGGTGGCTTTTTGGTGACATTGTGTCTCCTGAGGTGCAGCAGCTGGCCCTGCTTGTCTTACCCTTGACAGACAAATATCTGCTACCCTTGGGCTGAGCCCTGGTCTTGTTGATGGAGACAGGAGAGCAGCAATGGGTGTGGAGCATCTTTCACTTCTCAAATAGTGTCTCCCTTGCCATGAGGGACTGTCCTGTGGCTCGTGAAGCCTGAGGTCTTGCTTGGGTCCAAAAGAATGTTCTTGATCTCCATAAATCCCTTGTGCATGATAGGTGGATAAAGAAACTGGAGTGGGTGGTTGGTTATGAAGAAGGATATCACGGAAGAAGTGCTACAGCCTTCCAGTGGTTTGCCTGGCACCCTTCCCCTGTGCCAGAGGGGCACGGGACAAGAAGCACGGTGCTCTGAGCCACCCTTTCCTCCCCAGACTCGGTGTCACCGGGTGATACAGCGGGCTAAGGCGGGGACAGCAGGGACAGATGCCTGCTGCACCCAGCTCAGCTGGCATCAGAGCAGGGACGTGCTAAATCCAGGGCTGAAACTCGCTGTTTTTCCTTTCACAGAGGAGGTCATGCTGGCAGAGGAAGACAAGAACGCCGAAGAGAAGTCCCCTCTGGACGGTAGGTCCCTTTGCTGTGCAGTTTTGCTGCTGCGATCCGTGAGAGGTTCACCTGCCGGACAGCGCCACGGCCTTCCACTGTACCCAGGAGGGTGTGAGGAACACACTCTTGCATGCACGTGGCAGACACCGGGCTGCAGAGTCCCTTTGGGTGCTTTCGAGGTTGCAGGTGGCCGATGAGCAGTTACGTGACCCAGCGCCCCGGGGTGGGGATCGGTCCCCGCGCTGCCTCTGGGGCCACAGGGACGCCCGTCCGCCTGTGTCCCACCCCCGGGCTGTGGCAGGGATTAGGCTGCACAGCGGACGCCAGAGGAGGAACGCGCTGAGCCAGACGAGGCAGGGCTCCGAACCGAGGTTTGCCAACCGGATTTGACAAAGAGACTAAGACCCCTGTTAGCTGTAAGCAGTAAGACATAACAGGGTGTGGTGATCCTACCTTGCGACGTGCGACCCTTAGCGTGGCAGGACGGCTGGAGGCACCGAGCTCGCAGGTGCGGCGAGGCCACAGCACCTGCCCTCCCTGCGCCTCCAGAGCGATGAGCTCGTAGGACGCGCCAGCCGCTCGAAGTTCAGTTAAAGATTCTTCCCTCTCCCTTTTCTGACCATCTTTCGTCCTCCCATGTCTCCTCCTCCTTTCCCCTTCCCCTCCCTTTCCCTCCTCTTTTTTTTTCTCCTCCCGTTCACTGTCAGGGAGGGCCGCCTCGGAAGGGCCGATCCACCAAGGCACGGCACCGGCAGAGACTAGCAGCGGCAGCAGCTACAACAGTGAGTGGACTGCAAATCACCAGGGGCTTAGGCGGCACAGCGGGGCACCCTCACCCCACAGCCCCACGTGCCCAGGTCACCCGGTGGTGTCTCCCAGGTGGTTTTTACACCTTTGCCCCCCCCACCCGAGCCGAGCGGCTCCTTGGGGCGGCAGGTGCCCGGCTGCTGGTCCGCCTGGGCCAGCCTGGTGACCTGCACCTGGGGAGGACTTGGGGATGGAAGAGCTGGGGCTGCAGGAGGTCAGGGTCGAGGTGTGCCTGGCCAGTCTTCGTGCGTGTGTGTGGGTCCGCGGGGTGTGTGCACGCTGGGGAAGTTTGTCCAGCACGTGGGTGCAGCCAGGCATGGTAGTCCTGAGTGTCTGGAGGAGTAGCCAGAAAAGCTGAGTGGTATAAGCAAAGGAGAGGTGGGTACAAGTCAAACTCCAGGGATATTAAGGCTCCTTCTCTCCTGCTAAGCTAAAGGAGCCTGACAATGTTCCCAGCCTTGAAGCAGCTGGTGTGGAGCAGCCCACATGTATGCTGGTAAATTCTCTTAGTCTCCAAAACACAGAGGTACTGCACCCAGGGTGCCTGTAGAGGTGGCACACCCTCACTGCCAAACACAAGTAGGAGTTCTCTGGGGGAGAGGATAAAGAAGCTGCTCAGTTCATGCCACAGAGTGTTGTAAAATTTTACTCCTGGTGCTGGTTACATTCCAGTGCTGGGGATGGACCGGGACGTGCTGGAGTGTACTGGGATTGATGGAGCCTGAAGGACCCAAAAGCTGCTACTGCTGGGACTGATGATTCAGCCTAGAGCTGGGTGGGGAAGAAAGGAGCAAAAGTGGTTACTTGCTCAAAAAAACCCCCAACTGGATCCAGATCACATGTTCAGAGCATCCCCTTCTCTTCGATCCTCTCTGAACCTGGGTGATGCTCTGGGTGTTTGGAAGTGACAAAAGAACCAACGTTTGCCTTGGCCACGGAGGAAGAAGCGCATCCCTTTCTGTATCAAGGCAGGGAAACCCTTTGTATAGAGAGAGGGGATCTTCTGCAGGAGCCTCCCCGGGGGCTCAGCGTGCGTGGGTTTGCTGTGTGTGCCTTCTGACCAGTCTGTATCACCACACCGTGGGGTGTCTTACTGCTGCTAGAAAACGGTGCTTAGCTCCTGTATGTCTTGAAGGTGTTACCAAACCGTATCAATGTTATCTTTTCTCTGCCAGTTCTCGAGGTTTTGCAGGTAGGTGGTCGTGGGACCGGCGTCCTCACTGTTCCTGCCTCACCCCTGGCGCACTGGGTGGCCACAGTGCAAGAGCTCTCCGAGCCTTTTAGGCTGCTGGTCTCATTCCCATGCGGAATAAAACACTGTAGAGGTGTTTGCCCTCCCCATCAGAGATGCTTTTGGAAGAAGTGTGCTTTCAAAGATTAGAGCAGCCCCAGAGGGAAGGAGTTGTACACTGGGTGCTATTAAGAGGCTGCTCCCTGATTTGTGGCAGGCTTTGCACGCAGCGTTTCTGCTCCTCCAGGCATCGCTCGGTGCTTAAACCGTATCCGAGCCCTGTAAACGCTGACTCCTTAATGGTGCCCACTGTAAACAGCATTAATGGTTTTAATGGATGGAAGCACTCATCTCCTAACCCACTGGGGCTCACAGAGATCCACTGACCCTGCCCAGCCTTTCTGCTGTGCTAAAAGCTCCAGGAGCTGCAGCGACTCCCCCACCCTCCTGCGCCTGCCGGGGGAAGTGTGAGTGTGCAGTCCCGTTCTTGGCAAACCTTCAGGATCTGGAAGGTCACATAACTAAACGACCCTGACATTGAAGCATCCAGCCCTGCAAGGTTGGGGGTTGTCTGATCTGCTCCAGCTTACCCGTGTGTTAGAGCTCTAAGCTGGCATCGGGAAGTAAATGCTGGCCCTGGAGAGTGAAGGGAGGGGGAGAGAGAATCCACTCTGCATCCTCACAGGGCATTTTCTCTTTAATTTGCACACAGTGTTGAAAAGAGCCGCCATAAAGAAGAGCAAAAACGACCTGATTCATGCAGAAGAAGGTGAGGACCATTTCACAGACATTTGCTCCGTTGGTGAGTACTGGCTTGGCATCCCCCGACGTTCAGATCTCCACCCAAACCTGTTCATGTCATGTTTCCTCTGAGCGTCTCCCTTGCTCCAGAAGCTGCAGTTTCAAGAAGAACTCCCCCCTGCTCCTGCTGCAGCACTCAACCTCCCAAAGCCAAAGAAGGGCTTCGTGGCTTCCCCCTCTGCCCTGCACTGCTTGGCTCAGCTCTTGCATGCTGCACCCTTCCAAGGGCCCTGCCCAGGCGCTGGGAGAATCCCTGCTGTGCTGGCCATCCCGGGATTCTGCTGCTAACGAGACCCAGCGGTGCCAAAGGCTCTTTGTTGGAGGAACTGGACATGGTGCCATCTGCCACTGGTGCCCAGCATGTGGTTTTGCAGCCTTTGCTGTGCGAGTAGCTGCTGGGGAACGCTGGGCAGCGGCCCCAGTTCCCTCCTTCTTGCCTTGAAGGGAGATCTTAGAGCAATTCTCTACATTTTTAAAGCCAGATATGGAGACACACACACCAGTGTGCACCCAGATCCCTCCGCGTTTCCCTGCAGAGCGGGACATCCTGCACTGCAGCTCTGCAGACCAGGACCTGTCAGGCTACGGAGGAGCTGCTTGTCCTGAAGTTACCAGAGCTGGTTCCCTCCTGAGACGCAGCCAGGTGGAGAGGCAGGAGGCAGGTCTGGGGTTGGCAGGGGCTGGCAGGCTGTGGGCACACAGGGAGCTGTTTGGACATCAGCAGAAACACCTCTCAGCCGTGGGCTGCTCCTCGCTGGCTGGCTGGGGACACATCTTTCCTGACTGCTCTGCAGTTGGATATTTTGCTTTCTCCCTGTCCCTGTTGTTTGAGTCTGTACATGGGTTGCTGCTGAAGCAGCAGCTGTTCTCATTATCTTCCAAAGAAATATCTTGGCAGCCCAGTTACCACGAAACAGCAAATCCTGGATGCACAAGAGCAGCAGCACAACCAGCACATTTGAGGGTCCGTGTCTGTAGGTTCTTACAAGCATGAGCACCTCAATGCCCTTTGGAAACTCGGCATTAAGGGTTTAAGATATTATAGCTGCTGCTGGATTCTTTTTTCCCCCTTTAAACCAAGACCTGGCTGCAGGAAATGAATGTTGCTTGGCATGTTCCTGACACCATCACTCCCAGTCCCCCAGGCTGCAGGGTTTGTGCTGACACTTCTCTGAGAGGTTTGTTGCTGAAAGAGGGCAAAAATGCAGCAGCCGCGTGCATTTTTGGGTTGGTTTGGTTTGTTTCCTCAGGTCCCTGCATGGATAACATGGAATGGTCATTTTTGGAGCATTTGTTCACGGTTGCAATAATTATGAGCTCTTTGCATTCACATCCAAGTCCCTCCAGGCTCTGGGCACCCATGCCACGCAAACAGATCTTGGAATTCAGCATTTCAGGTGGCAACGGATGACGGAGCATCTGGGCTCGTGAATAATCCGATGCAGAGCTGGGAACTGTCTCGGGAGCATATGGCAGGGAAAATAACAGCAGTGCTTTCCACCTTCTGCGAGTGCTTCACCCACTTGGGAGAAGTGTTTTTGATTTTGATTCATGGAACGAGAAAGAAAAGAAGAAATGGATAAAGCAGCTCCTTTGCTGAAGGCTCCTGAAGAGGCTGCAACTCTGCAGAACATCAACAATCACATCACGTGGGCAATTATGCATAAAGAATATGTTTTTGAGCAAGGGCTTTTTTGGCTGGTTTTCTGTCATGTCTTCTGATGGGAGCATAAGGAGCCTGGAAGAGCTAAGAGCATAATTCCTGAGTGCCATGTGAAGGTGCAGACCGGGGGGGGAGGCCTTGGCCATTGGCTGAACGTGTTGCACTTTAATTTGAACACAAGTACCTCAGTGAGCCTTATAATTGCATTATAAAGCTCTACAGTGGTAAACACTTCCCAGTGTGTTCTCTGGAGCTGTTCTTAGCGTTTCTTCTTTGCTTTCCTCCTGACTCTCAGCCTCTCATTCCACACTAATAAGTGGGCACCTGCTCCTTCTGGCTTCCCACCCTCTCTGCTGTCCCAGACACAGGACACTGTCTTGGTTCCCAGACAGCCAAGCCCAGGGAAGTGGCTATTTTCTAGGTTAGATCAGTTTAAATACAACTGTTTTTCTTTTCTGGAAGATCAGCAGAGGAGATGAGGGGGCAGCAAATCTGGCACTACAGAGTGGCTTGGATATCTGAGAGCTCTTTACTTGCTAAACAGCGTTAAGTTACAGTGCAGCGTAAATCTTAACTCGTAGCTCTTTCTGTTGTCTGAAAGCAATGGAGAAACATATGATTTCTTATCTTTTAAACAGCCAAAGGCAGGAGTAACAAACTAACAGAGCAGCACTCCAAGGGGTTTTTTTTGCAAGGAGTTTGTTCAGAGCCTGGCCCAGGCCAGCCCTGTGTGTTGGTGGAGGGCCAGAAATGGGAAATGGAGTGGAGAGCTCACTTTCCACTGGGGAGACATCACACTCCTGTGGAGCTCTGAGGCTTGGAGAACCCACTGCTGTCACATCTGGATGCTTCATCTTTCTATGGGTGTCGTGTTTGATGTTATTGCAGCACGAAACAGGGTGAGATTCCCACCCTTTCAAGTGTTGAAATGTAGGTGATCACACCCAAAGTCTCGGCTGCTGCAGCCAGAACACTTTGTTCGTGTAACTCAACCATCTCCAACAACAGCCCCTGCAAATCATCTGCTCTCCCAGCGCTTGCTCCAAGGCAGGACCACGCGTGTCCTGCTCAGCCCTACCAGCTGGGATGCTCCATCCCAAGGTGGGCAAGGGCAATACTATGTTATCGTGCCACAAACCATCTTGAAACAAGGTCCTGAGGGCCAGCACAGCATGGCACAAGTAGTGGGCAGCCTGTGACAATCACAACTGTCCCTGCCAGCAACAGCACCTGTGGCTGTTGCAGAGGAACCCCAGTGGGTGCATGTGTTTATTCCTGATTTCTCCTGCCTCAACGCTGGCCAGGGATTGCCTTTTCATCCTTCATTTGAGTGGTGCCTCTTCCACGGTGGGGGGAGAGCTCACACCGGAAAGAACTTCTTCCATCAGCTTCCTGTGGTTAGAACATTTACCTCCTTTCCAGCGTTTCAGACTGGAGTGGAAATGTAGCTGATTTGGGCAGAATTGGTACAAATGAGTGGCTGCTCCCAAAATATGAGGCAGGGAGGCAGCTTGAGGCCTCTGCTCGGGAATTTCATGAACTTGGAGAGTGAAATAAGGAGCCTACATTCCATTCAGTAGTAAAAGCTGCCCCTTGGAGTGGGGGAAAGAGGGACCAGCTTTCCTGTTGCCAGCTCCCAGCTCCACGAGGACGTGCTCCACCACTGTGCCTGGGGCTTTCTGTCCTTCCACTCCAGCTGCTGAGTTTAACTGGGACCAACCAGGATTGCTCCAAAGGTTTGGAAGCCCAGTGTCTGTAGATGGTGGAGCTGATTCATGAAGCTGTAAAATCCCAGCCTTCATCCCCCATGGTGTCATTACAAGCCAGGTGCCCTCGCTCAGCCCATGGCCGGTGTGCCCAGCTTTCTGCTCAGCGGTGGTTCTGGTGCTTGGCAGAGGCTCTGTGTGCCCAGGAATGCCCTCCAGTGTTTGGCCTGCCAGGGTGGGCTGTGGTGACTCTTCTTTCTGTCCCAGGGTCTCCTTTCGCCCGTGCCAGTCTGAAGAGTGGGAAGAACGAGAGCTCGTCCTACTTCAGGAGGAAAGAGAAGATGTTCCGGTTCTTCATCCGGCGCATGGTGAAAGCTCAGAGCTTCTACTGGATTGTCCTGTGTGTGGTGGCCCTCAACACCCTCTGCGTGGCCATGGTGCACTATGACCAGCCGGAGAAGCTCACCACTGCTCTCTGTGAGTACCAGCCTCTCCACCTTTCCCCTGAGGAGGTCTCACATTTTGGTTGCTCATCACACCCTAGGGAGCTCTGGGGTTCAGCTCCTCAAGTGTCACCTCAAAACAGGCTCAGAAGTGCTTTGATCAGTGGTTCTGGTAACTCACAAGTCATAGAATCACAGAACGGTTTGGGTTGGAAGGGACCTTAAAGCCCATCCAGCCCCACCCCCTGCCATGGGCAGGGACACCTTCCACCAGCCCAAGTTGCTCCAAGCCCCGTCCAACCTGGCCTTGGACACTTCCAGGGATGGGGCAGCCACAGCTTCTCTGGGCACCCTGTGCCAGGGCCTGCCCACCCTCCCAGGGAAGGATTCCTTCCCAGTATCCCATCCATCCCTGACCTCTGGCAGTGGGAAGCCATTCCCCGTGTCCTGTCCCTCCAGGTCCTCTCCATCTTTCTTGGTGGCTCCCTCCAGGTACTGGAAGGCCACAATTAGGCCACCTAAAGCCTTCTCCTCTCCAGGCTGAACCACCCAAATTCTCTTTCAAATAATATTTTGAGCCATTCAGCCACACAATTCAGAAGAAACCCACCAGGAGGGGGTGTTGGTTTGAGGTGGGAATGACATCCTGAAGTTATTTCAAGCTCCAGATGTAAATCCAGCAGGAAGAAGGAGACAGAAAGGACGGGAATGATGCTTTGCTTGGGGAAGGGCAGGTTTCTGGCCAACCTCGGTCTGCCCAAAATTCCCACCCCTTTGCAGCTGCTCTGCACCCACGGGTGGTTTCTCTTGGGGACACACTCAAAGCTCTGCCAGCCCTGGTGTCCCTGGGACAGCAGCACGTGAGCTCAAACCCTCTGTGCTTAGAGGATCCCACACTAATTCCCCACACTTTAGTGATGACTGGCACGATCTTTAAAAGGTCGGAAGTTTGCAGAAGATCCTTTTTGGTTGCCTGCCCTCCTGGCTGGTGGTGTGTCATTAGCTGGGAGGGATGTCACGATGCCCTTCTGTGAAAATCCGTGCAAGTGTGATGGAAATAATACCAGAGAGAAAATTATCCCATATTTGTGCAAAAGCTTTTATTTGCGCCTGGTTCCCGTGGTCACCTGTCAGTTCAGTTCTGATAGTGGAGAAGCTCTTCCGAAATGTGATTTTTGCTTTTTTTTTAAATTGCACCTTATGATGAATAATAAATGGAGGCAGCTTTCTGCCTTCGGAGCCTTCACACCTCGCAGTGTGTCCCTGAGGTCTCAGACTTGCTCACAAAGCTTGTTTGAAAGAAATGTGGGAGGTGGAGGACGGAGCTTTTTTGTGTGGTGTAATGAAAGGTGTAGGATATAATTCCTAGAAAACTTAAAGCCTAAAAATTCCTGGAAAACTCGTAGAAACCCCTCAGGTCAGAACATGGTGACATTGAAAGTGGGACACTGCAGGTTTTTCCGTCCGAAGGGATGGGATGGGATGGGGAGTTTGTTTCTGGAAGTCAAAGCTATTGCTTTGGCCACTTCTGGCTCTATAAAATGGCCAGGAACAAATCTGTTATTTAGCTCATGATATTCATAAGGGATCAGCTCAAAATTTGTTATGTAAAACTTCTGAAACAAGTGAACAGAAGACGAGGGAAAAAACCCAAAATATTTCAACCAGTCTAATAAATCCAGCTTAGATCTTTAAAGATACTTATCTGCCTAATTTTCCTTGATTTCTATATAAATTAGATACTTAAATATTTCTTGCCTCAGATCCTCAGGTCTTACCTTATTACAAGGAAGCAAACTTTTGAAGTTTTTTTTTTAATAGACCTAAAAGGTCAAAAATACCAACTGCTCTGACATCAAAAATCTCCTTAGTAATATTTGTTGAAATATTTAGTAGCATCAGGTAGATGGAGCCATAATGAGAGATGCATAAGAAGGACAGAAATTTCTTTCAAGTCTGGCTTTGGCTTTTTTTTTGGTAAGATTTAGACTGAAAAGAGAGACAGACTATACAGAGGAGTCAGTCTTGCTTATTCATTACCTAAATTTAACAGAGGAATTAATAAGCCAGATTGGCAGAGTAATTAGAAGTTTGAGGATTAGGATTTCCTCTTGAATTAGGACTAAATGTCTAGAAAAAAAACCCAACCCCACACTTGAAATCTTTCAACCCCAAAAAGAAGGTTTCAGATTTACAAACTCAGTTTTGGCAGCACCTTTTGCAGCAACTTTTCCAAGAGAACACAAAGAAATCCATGAGCCGGCAACTTCTTTGTGTTCCTGTGAGAGCTGGGAGGGATGTTCCTGTCCATTGGAATTAAAGAGACACCTCCAGGTGGGAAAGATATCTGGGACAGAGGCCACAAGTGAGGCTTCCCACCCACCTCAGCTGAAGACCAAAAGCAGGGAAGGTTCAAGGTGTGTTGTGCTTGGAACCAGGGGTTGGATCCATTTTCCAGGAGCTCTGCCTGTGTCCACAACACCCAGTGATGGCAATTGGTTTCAGGAACAACTGGGCAGCAAATCTGATTTCTTGGTGTTGGAGCATCACTGAGTTAAGAGAGGGATCCCACTGACTTCTGTTGGATGGAAGAGCCAGAAAACTCCCCCAAAAAAACAGGATTTCTTGGGAATTAAATCCTCAGCATCCTCCCAGGCCAAGGTGCTTTCCCGTGTCCTTGCACCTTGTGCTGCCTTTTCCTTGTAGAACCTGAGTGTCCTTTGGCCATAAGGAAACATCTGGCCAGGTGTTTCCCAAATCAATCCCTGAGATTCACTAAGAGAAACAACACTGGAATCGGGG
This sequence comes from Sclerurus mexicanus, assembly GCA_013396755.1. NCBI lineage: Eukaryota > Metazoa > Chordata > Aves > Passeriformes > Furnariidae > Sclerurus > Sclerurus mexicanus. The sequence continues at coordinate 125,120 of VWZF01006190.1, read as the reverse complement.
AGGGGCAGCACAGAGGTGGGGCACAGGAAAATCCAGAATATCCAAGGAATCAAGGGATTTGTGGAATTTCTCTTATAGGTGTAATTTTTGGGGTGGTACAAGATTAGTCACTGTGACAGAGAGAATAAAGGCCGGAGATCATGGAATGGTTTGAGTTGGAAGGGACTGAAAGCTCATTGAATTCCATCCCTGCCATGGGCAGGGACACCTCCCACTAGCCCAGGTTGCTCCAAGCCCCGTCCAACCTGGCCTTGGACACTTCCAGGGCTGGGGCAGCCACAGCTTCTCTGGGCACCCTGTGCCAGGGCCTGCCCACCCTCTGAATAAACAGTCTCTGCTTAACATTGAATCTAAATCTCTCCTTGAATGGCCATCATGGACATTCTGATAAGGACTAGATCATTTTTGCTTGTTGTGGGTTGTTTTTTTTTGGCTTGGTTGGTTTGTGTGTTCTGTGTTTTAAGGTAGTTTCCACCAAGACAAAACCAAGGCACTGTGGGTTCATTCCAGGGGGGATTGTCCCTGGTCTGACAAAATGGAAACTGTGGAAAGAAACCTATTATAATGTAAATTTAGAACTATGAACTTTTGAGAATTATCTGCTGAAAAGGCCTGTAAGTTCAACCTCTTCAACTCCAAGTGTCCTGTACCTCCAGACCCTCCCAAATTCCAGGATGAGGAGCTGTGGTTCTGCCTTCACACCTGTCTTTGGTGATGACCTAAAGCTTTCCAGCCTGTTCCCTGGGGAAAACCTTTCTTAGCATCATTTCCCCTGTTAATCCCCCTTTTGGTACTGAATGCAGGGAATATTTAATGCCTTGAGGGATGTGGGGCTTTGCTGGTTGGTTTGTTAGGTTGGACTGGACGTGGCCCTCTCATTCCTGCTGGAACAACTCTGCAATACACCCAATTTGAAGGAGCCCAGCTGGGGTTTAACCCTCAAGGAGGACGCCTTGAAAAGCCCCTTCTGCCCAAGATTCGTGCTCAAATCCTTTAGATATCAGCAGAACGAGATAAGACGAAAGCGGGGGCTTTGAAACAGCTCCTGGAAATCCTTGGCAAAATCCTTTAACTGAGAGAGTGACAGAGTTTAGAGGTGGCTTTAAAGTTAATCCATGAGGAGGGAACTTGGCTACAGAGGAGCAGGGCTTGGCTGGTCTGGGGTAGAGCAAGAGGGAAAGAGAGACTTCTAATTGTGTTGTTTCATGGAAAGTGCTTGGAAATGAACTGATGAGGCTTTTTGGGAGCTATAGCAGCGGGAGAGGAGCGTGGTAAAGTCTGGGAGCATCCTCTAAATCCTGAAACTCTACCCAGGCACCTCTAATTCAATTATACCTGTCCCTCTGGGGAAAAGTTTAATTACATTACAAATTAATTTTACTTAAAGAACAGTCGGTAAAAGCCTACGGGTCTGCATTGATTTAGTTTCCCCTTGGTCTTTTCTTTTAACTTTTCTGGTTTGAATTGTTCTGATTAGCTTTCCCTGCTTGATATTCCATATCACTACAACTGCTTTGGAAAAAGAACCGTAGGAGCTTCAGAAAGAGGCTTGGGATTTCTTTAGTCTGATTGAAAGAGCTGATGAGACATTCTTTGAATTCTTGTGGAGTGCTGAATAGCAGGACATGCTTTGTGGCCCTGTAATTATCCCCAAATCTGATCAGAGGTTTTCCTTCTCTGGATGGAAAGGACTTTTCTCCAACTGATGCTGTAGGGATCCTTAACTGGCTCCTTAATTTGTATCTGTCTGTAAACAAAATCCAGAATGTCTTTTCTGATAAACACAATATTTGAAAACAACAATGGCCTGAGAACACCTTCCCTTGCCATGCCGGGCACGTGTTTGGGGCAATTCAGGCCTTTTTTGGTGCTGCTGTTGCCTTTGAAACAGATGGCCAGTTCCCTCTGGATAACAATACATAGAATCTGCGAGGAAAAGGCTTTTTGAGGCTTATTTTTTTCTGTCAGCTGAACATTTCACATCGGCTCGGTCAAAAAGGAGGGAGTTTGTGCTCTGCCAGAGTTCTCCTCCTGGTCATGTGTGAGGAGGATGAGGAGGGAAAAGCAGTGTCAGCTCAGCACCTGCTTCTGATGCCGCTGGACTTGGAGCTGGGGCAGAAATGGAATTAATGCCTGAGTGACTGACAGAAAAGAGCTGAGAAGTGTCCAATTCCAAGGTGTGGGGCGAAGGGATGTAATGTCAACGCCAACAGGGCAAAGTTGAAATGCAATTAGAGTATTTATATCAACCTTTTTCTCCTTAAATCACATCTCAAAATGTTTCTGCTTAAGGCAGATTGAATTACCCGGGGGGGGGGGGGGGTCTGAATACCAGGAGGTCCAAACAACAAAATTGTGTTTTCAATTATCGAGCAGGGCCATCTCCGAAGGAATCGTGTCTGCTCCTTCTGCTGCGGCAGCTGATTCACTGAGTCAGTTCCTTCTGCCCGAGTTGTTCCCAGTGTCTGTATTTTCCTTGCCTTCATCCCTGGTCCTTGCTGGGCTGTGATTTGTAGCATCTGGTACCTGCTGAGATGCAGCTCCTGCTGCCAGTTCCGAGCTCTCATCCTGATGGAATTCATCAGCTGTGAAAGGACGAGTGGGGCTCTTTCAAGAGCAGCAGAAGGAAGTTGTTTTTAGACGTTCTGAGTTTTCAACATTTCCTCTTGTTTTTGTTTCATTTTTCTTTTCAAATGTAATCAAATATTCCTTGATTCTACTTTGCCCAGAGAGGCCATTTCCCAGCTTTTTTTTCCTCCTGTGTTTTTTCTGCCTTGGCGTGTGTGTTTGCAGGATGTACCAGTGGGATGATGGAACGTTGCACTTGCTGGGACCTGGCTTTGTTCAGCCTGCTGCTGCACGGGTGACTGAACATTAATCTTGGTTCCTATCCTCCTTTTTTCCGTTCTTTTCAAACGATGATAATTGTCTTGGCCAAGTATGCTGAGGTCTGTTGGTGACAATTACAGTCCAAAAACACTGCAAGGAGTTTTGTTACCCCGTGGAAGACCATGGGGTTTCCCTGACCTGTAACTCTGCAAGGCGAGTCTGGAGGACAGATAAGAGGGTAAAGATCTCCCTGCCAGTTGGAGGCTGTGCTTTGCTTTCTGTAGGATCTATGGCCTCTCCCTACAGGTTTCTGTCAGCTAATTAAACAAGGCTGGGCTTCAAAGCATTGCTTTGATACCACTCCTTGTGACAGGGACACTTCCCATGGAAGTCATTCCAATAAACACCTTGGGGCTTGCTGAGCTCTGCTGAGTGTGAAACCAAAATCCCTCTCTGGCTCTCCTGGAGCCCCTTTAGGCTCTGGAAGGGGCCCTCAGGTCTCCCTGGAGCCTTCTCTTCTCCAGATGAGCACCCCCAGCTCTCCCAGCCTGGCTCCAGAGCAGAGGGGCTCCAGCCCCTGGAGCATCTCCGTGGCCTCCTCTGGATCCACTCCAGCAGCTCCACGTCCTTCTGCTGTTGTTCCCCAGAGCTGGAGGCAGCTCTCCAGGTGGGGTCTCACCTGAGTTGAATGGATCGCCAGCATAACTATGGATAATTCCCTGCTCCTGGGATCCTTTGTGTTGGAAACAACTGTTTTCTCACTGAGTTGTTGCACGTGATACCAGAAATAGAAGTTGGTGCCTGGTGCAGGTGTGACCAGGCTTCTCCTGGCAGGGTCCAAGCTCAGAGGGAGATGGAGACGTGCTGTTCCTTCACGTGAGAACGGAGATCCAGAGAATGGAGCTGCCTCTTGGTCGGAAAAGGGCTGAGAAGTCTGCAGGTCTCTCATTTTGTCATCGCAGTCCTCAAATGTGAACACACTGCTTTTATGGTCTCCTTTAATGATATTTCTCCTCCTTTCAAGGAGAGCAGGTCCCACAGTCTAATTAATACTCTCCTGGTATTTCCTCCCCTTTTGCAAATGTTGGCAGAAGTCCTTGCAGGCTCCTCACTAAGGTGTTAATAAAACCTTCCTCGTGTAATTAAAGCTTCCTGGATTTCATTTAGCTTTATGCCCATGATATTCCAGGACTGTCTTGCGTTTAAAATTTAAACCCCCCTTTTTATTTTTTGCTAATTAAAGCTGTATTTTCCAAGCAATTTCCAAAGACACCCAGCAGTGCAAAATGGGACCTGGGCCAACTGTGCTCACTCAGTGGGAATGTGCAAAGCTGGGAAGGGAGTGAAATCCAGGCAGTTTGGAAGGTCCTTCATTCCCTCCTCTGTCTCTCCCCACGTTCCCCAGCTGAAGCCACACGTTGCAGGAGGTCGTAGGATGATGGGATCATGGAATACCCTGAGCTGGAAGGGACTCAAAAGGATCATCCAATCCAACCCCTGGCCCTGCACAGACACCCCAACAATCCCACCCTGTGCCCCAGAGCATCATCCAAACCCTCCTGGAGCTCTGGCAGCCTTGGGGCCGTGCCCACTGCCCTGGGGAGCCGGGGCAGTGCCCACCACCCTCTGGGGGAGGAGCCTTTCCCTGAGATCCCACCTGACCCTGCCCTGACACTGTGTGCTGTTCCTGTCACACAGGGCAGAGATGGAGCTGCCCCTGCACTTCCCCAGTGTACAAAGCCCCGGAATTCAGGATTTTTTAGCTGCAATTTCCCTTGTTTCTACTTGTACCCATTGCCCCTTGTCTGTCCGTGTGCACCTTTGAGTAAAGTCCAGCACCACCTTCTCCTTACTGTTCCTGGGATCATAAAACTGAAATGACAGGAGACTTTCCTGTGGCATCGGCTCTGCTACAACACCTGAGAACCTCCAGTGCAGCACTGAGACAGCTGATTAATCCCCACCCTTTTTTCTCCAGAGAGACAGGTTTGCCTTTGCTATTTCACGGGTTGGTCGTGGAGGTGTTTTTTTCCCTTTTTGTTTGTTTGTTTGTTTCTTTGCTTTTAACATTTTGTTCTTGCTGTTGCTAATTGGCCTCCAGATCTACACTTAACATGGCAAAGGTGGTGTTTTCCGTAGCTTCAAGTCTGAAAGGCTTCATCTGGAAATCGAAGTCTCCAGCCCTTTGTTTCATCATAGGTGATAAATTTCCCCATCAAAAAGCTTCACAGCTTATGTGCCTGTGAGATGTGAAGCAAAAAGGAAACAGAACTTGCTCTTGCACAGTTATAGGGCTATAAAGGCATAATAAAAATAAATGTGGTAACGGGAGACACAACACCTCTGAATATGAGCCCTCGGAGTCAGCAGTTCTGTTGGGTAGAAAGGTATTTTTATCATCAGAGGATGTTACAGCAACTTAACACCCCACACTCCAAAGTGTCCATCTCTTGTAAGTACAGAAGGCCCAAACTTACCACTGCAAAACATCACCCGTGCAATTAAATGAGACCTTTAGAAACAGTGGATGTGGAGCTTTCTTTTGGGATGCTTTTATGAAAGAAGTGAGAATATTATTTCATGCTCATACCACAACCCCAGAGAGCAGCTCCTGAAGGCTGCACACACCTCCTTACACGTGGGAATGGTGAGGAGAAACTCCTCTGGGTCTTGGTTGCCATTGCAGGGGGATTTTCTTCTGCCAGGAGTCACTTTGTGTTGTGAAAAAATACCACTGTTCCCCGCATGAAGAGATCTGCCTACCAAGGTCTCGTGGACTCATTTAATCTCTTTCCCCCTCTTTTCCAGATTTCGCAGAGTTTGTTTTTCTGGGGCTGTTCCTTACTGAGATGTCTTTGAAGATGTATGGACTGGGGCCAAGAAATTACTTCCACTCTTCATTCAACTGCTTTGACTTCGGGGTGAGTAAGTTTCGGTTGAGGGGATGAGTCACAGAATGGTTTGGGTTGGAAGGGACCTTAAAATCATCTCAGTGGGCAGGGACACCTTCCACCAGCCCAGGATGCTCCAATCCCCGTCCAACCTGGCCTTGGGCACTGCCAGGGATCCAGGGGCAGCCCCAGCTTCTCTGGGCACCCTGTGCCAGGGCCTGCCCACCCTCCCAGCCAGCAATTCTTTCCCATTATCCCACCCAAACATGAAACCATTCCCCCTTGTCCTGGCACTCCATGCCCTTGAAGAAAGTCCCTGTGCAAAGGGTGCGGCTGTCCTGTTATCCAGCAGGCTGGGCACTCAAGGAGGGGTGTGGGAATCCGTGGGAATGGTGCTGGGAGCACTCCTTGGCTAAATTAGCTGCACTGAAACACATTCAGCTTCCCCTGCTTATCATCCTTTCTGAAGAAAAGTGACAGCTGGGGATTTCATTTCCTCGGCAAACTCCAGGGCGTTCAAAGGCTCTGATTGCCGGCAGATTCTCCCTCCCATCTCAATGAGGTGATTGAAAGACAGAAAATCCCCACAGGTCTTGCTGCTCATCTCCCTCTCAGCCCTTTGATGGCCTTTACCTCGAGACTCACAGCAGCACTTTTCAGTGCCCAGAAAGCAGAAGTGTCACCAGGATTTGGTGACAGGAAGGCAACTCACATCCAGAGGTACAGGCTCAACCAGAGCTTGGAGGTGTGAATAGTGGGGCTGCTTTTGGCTCCATCTAACCCAGAGCACGGCATGTGCGTGTTAATTTATTCATTAAAAGCTATTAGGCTGTAATCTGTCCTCGCAGAGGATAACTTGGCTTCCCTTATCTCTGGCGTGGGTGAGCAGCACCCGCTCTGTGAGGATTCTGGAACAAAGCAGATACGAAGCTTTTTGATACAGCCACAGGCAAGGGGACAATGGTGCAGGTCATTGTGCAGTCACCCAGCCCTTCTCTCTAAGATTCCCTCTCGTGGGTCTAGTCTTTGTCTGCTAAAATACTGGGAGTGACCCTTCTCCCCCATGGAGCAAAAGGAGTTCCCACCTTCAGTAGCGACCTCTCCTAAATCCAAGGCTACAACAAGAGCCAACTTACTCTTTTCTTGACAGGAAAGCTGAGAGTAAATAGATTTAGAGATGAAACCATCCAGCCCAAGGGTCACTGTGTCCAACAGCATGAGGTGTCCCATGGGGATCTCCTCTCTGGGCTGTCCTGGCAGCTGTGGTGGCTCAGGACAGTGGGATGTGTCACTCTGGCTCACAGCCCAAGCGATAACGCACAGACCTGAGCTGTCCGCAGAGAACAAAAAGCTTTTTAAGGGTGCCATTGCAATTCTCCAGCGACAGGCCCCAGGTGGATGTCCTTGGATCCAGGCTGCTCCTTCGACAACAAAAGCTTGCACCTGACAGTGAGGGACAGGTGATTTAGGAGCTCTGCACCGAGCAAAACATAACCCCCCCCGAGATGTCTCTGCTTGGTGGCACGCTCTGGTTTGTGCAGCACTGCCACGGAGCTTTGCCAGTGATTCCCAGGAGGTAAAGCTGTTGCTCTGTTTCTAATTCTTCCTCCTTCAGAGAATCCACAGGGATCCTACTTCTGTCTGTGTTTCTTCCTCCTCACCCACCTTCCAGCGCCCAGAATTAATTCAGAGAATTAACCCCCCCCCAGAACATCACACAGATCTGTAGCCAGTTTAGTTTGACAAACCAGCAAGATGAAGCCCTTCAAGTGCAAAAAGTGAAACAACAAATCAGAGCAACATCAGCCTTGGGAGTAACAGTCCAGAGGGGTCTCGTGTGAACAGGCTCCCAGGAGGGCACGCTGAGATGCCAGGGAAATTAATTACCAGTGGAACATGTGGAAGGTCTAAGGGAAGGGTTCTGCTCATTCACCAGGGATTCCCAAGAGTCAGAAACTGGGGGAGAGAAGTTTTAATTCTTTCTTTTTCAGACGGGAGAAAAGGGACCAGCAACTGTCGCGTGTCTGCCGTGACCACAACAATTTCCTGAAGCTCCGGGCACAGCATTTCTTGCAGAGCAGCAGCAAAAAGTGCTGCAGTTGTCAAAGTTTCTCTTTGTGAGAGCGTTTTCCAAGGGGAACCTGAGCCAGCCCTGGCTCCCTGTTGACGTTCCCTCTCCCAACACAAACCAGCTGCTTGCTGGGCTCTGCTGGGAGTATTTTTTAGTGTGCTTGGCCCAGCTGGGGACCAAGGGGAGTGGGAGCTCTGAAACGCTGGTTAATGGGAGCGATAACAGCAATTGGCAGCGAAATGCCTGTTTGATCTTATTAACTGTGCAGCAACCTGTGTGGATGTAATTGCCCTTTCCAACTGTGCTTAACCCATTAGTGCTTTGTCCTTTCGGTAATGAAGGATTTCTCAGAAGGTTTTCTCGTGTCTTCAGGTTAATTCTCTGCCGTCCTTAAAGCAACAAACCCCACTGTTATTTGGGACAACGTTTCCAATAGCCTGAGGCAGATGATTGGATGTGTGTGCTGGAGGCTTTGCAGCATCTCATATTGCTTTAATTGCTCTCCTAAAGACTCTCAGTTGCCAGAAGCTTCTGGCAGATCTTACTCAGAGCTTCACTTTGCTGCTGCAGGTGAAGAGTTTTGGGAAGGGAAGGATGGGTCTGTCGATCTGGGATATCTACACATCTGGATATCTATACATCTGTACATCTGGATCTCCGTACAGACCCACTGTGGGGTGGGAAAATGAAGCGTTGGCATTTGCAGCTGAGCCAGTGTTAAAAAAATACAATAAAAAAGCACAATGCCATTCAAAAAAAAAAAAAAAAGGTGATTTTAAGGTAGTTCGATTGCTAGAGAAGAAAGCAAGAAGTTCCTGTCTGTGTGTAGGAGATCACAGTGAGTTCTGCTTCTGGATATTATCTTTTCCAGTCTGGACTGCAGAAAGTCGGGATAAGGATTTCCAGCGCTCTGGTTAACTTATGATTTTCCTGAAGTTTTCCTAAGAAAACCATCACAGCCCGAGCTCTGATTCCTGTGCTTTTCTCAGCCTCACTACAGAGAAATGAGCAGAAACTTTGCCTTATGTAAAACAACGCCCAACTCTCTTCTTGCAGGTCATCGTGGGAAGCATATTTGAAGTTATTTGGGCTGCAGTGAAACCAGGAACCTCCTTTGGCATCAGTGTGTTGAGAGCACTTCGGCTGCTGAGGATTTTCAAAGTGACAAAGTAAGTCCAGCTGCCCTTCCCCTCACAGCAGACTTTTAGCACCGTGTGAAACCTGAAGGACCAGCTCCCGTGGCAAGTAGAAGTGCTTTCCACGTTTATAAACCATAAATAAATGACTAAAACCAAGGTCCCAACCCCCTTGTTTTGCTGGCACAAAAGCCCTGTCTGTCCTACCATGCAATTAGGATGGTCCTGAAGGAAAGGGCCTTTTCCTTGGTTGGGCAATGGGAGCCTCTGGCAGCTGGGAATTTGGGGAATTCCTGTGCCTGTATTTTACCAGCCCTTTTTTCCCCCAGCCTCATGGACAGGTTTGGCTGCCCTTGGGCAGAGGGTTCCACAGTGTCATGATGGGCTGCAGGAGGGGCTCCTTTTTAGCTTTATTTTTAAGCTCTTTTAAACCAAAAATCTCATTATGTTCTGCCTTAGTTTTTGTGGTAAAAGAAACAAGTTTCTTACTGACTTTCTAAGTCCCATCAACTGCTCACTGTCCTTATCTGCTGCTGATCCTTCAATATTCCAGCTCTGGAAAACCCTGGCAATTGCTGCGTGCTAAACCCCGGTGCCTGAGCCACCGTGTTGACACAAATAGGAAGAGTTTTGCTGCTGCCTGTGCTATGTCTGCTCTGGGAATGTTTGGGAGGTTGAATTTTCACTGGATTTGTGTTGCTGCGGCTTTTCAGCTGTTTTCCTGCTCCTGCCTCACGCTAATGTGCTCTGGCATTAGCAAACAGCTCCTGTGCCATTTAGAAACCCATTTCTGCAGGGGTTCTAAATTGTGGTGTGGAAATTGATGACATATTTAGGTGCTCCTGCTGTTGTTTTCCACCTAATTTTTTCCACCATTACCTTCTCAGTTCGCCCTTCTTTCCATCACTCTCTTAATACTTCTTGTCTCGAAGTAAGAGAAGGAGGAATAACAACTCCTTCCCAAAATACCCCTCACGTACAACTCCCTTAAATAAATAAGGCCCAGGTTATGGCATTGGAATGAAACAGGCATTTGAAGTCGCCAGCTGTTGGCAGCTGTTCAAGGCACAGGTTCTGTTGCCTCTGTGGGGTTTGCTGATTGATGTCTCGTAATGATCACAGAGATCCCACGTTTGTGTGTGATATTGTGTCGTTTGTTGTACTCTGGGACAAAGGGGGTGGCAGCATCAAGTTCTGTAATTGCTGAGTGAAACAGGTGGGTGCCTGCACCAAAAATGTCACTGGGGTTTAGCTTTGCACTAATTTTATGCAGGGAGAACTCCTGGGTTTGTAGGAAATTCAGAGCAATTAATCATCAGCAGGTGATTTTATCCAGAGCTCCTGCGATTTGCTGCATCTGATTGTGTGTTGTGCTTCTTAGAAATTTGGGCCATTTTTTGCAAGTTTTGGTGAGTTTTAACTATTCGTTTTAGCCAGGGCGATAAAGGGATGAATCACAGAACCATTTAGGTTGGAAAAGGACTCCAAGTCCAACTGTTCTCCAGCACTGCCAAGGCCACCACTAACCCCTGTCCCAGATGCCACATCCACATGGCTTTTAAACCTCTCCAAGGATGGTGACTCCACCACTGCCCTGGGCAGCTGTGCCAGGGTTGGACAACCCTCTCAGTGAGGAAATTTCCCCTGATATCCAACATAAACTCCTCTTGAAGCTGTTCCCTCTTGTACTGTTGCTTGTTTCTTGGGAGAAGAGATTTAACAAACCAAGCTGAGGGTTGTCCCCCTTCCCAGCACAGCAGGTGACAATCCCACTCCACTGATGCTGCAGTTCCCTTGACCTGGTTCTGTGGATTTTTCACCCGACGCACCAGAACTGTGTCCGTTGCGTGACCAGAAGCCGCGTCCCTGCAGCTCCCACGGGATGATCCCGCATTATCCCGGTGTTTGAGCCACACAGCTCAGCCTGCCGTGACTCAGGAGAGCCACCAAAGCGCTGCCTCCAGGCACAGCCTCTGCCCACCCTCTTTCGTTAGTCTTTGCTGTGAAAACACCCTGACCCTCAGGAGTTTCCTTTCTCCTTTTTCCATCTCTTCCACAGGAATTTTCCTCTGAAACTCCCTGCCCTGGTTTATTTGCCCTCTGTGTTTAGCAGAAGCCAAGTGGAGTCCCAGAATATTCTCAGCTGGAAGGGACCCCCAAGGATCATCAAGTCCAACTCTTAAAATTATGGTCCAAACAGGACTGTGACCTGGGTGTTCTCAGCACCATAACAAGCTCGGCTAAACTCATCCCTCCTGCTTTGAACAATCAATGGGATGAGACCTCTTGGTTCCCATGTCCCCCGTGGCCTCAGACTCACAATTTGAGCGGAGGGCACATGGAATGGCTCTAAATCCCTCCTTTCCTACTCCCTGTTCTTCCACACGTGCCTGTGGCCAAAAGGAGCTTGTCAAAGAGCTCTTCCTGCATTTTCTGCTTCCTTGGTTTTCCTGACATAAACACTCCCTGCCTGTTGTCAGCAGGGCAATAAAGCCAGGAAAGAGCTGTTTCCAAGCACAGCGTCACTTGACATTCCTGCCTGTGGATGTGCCAGGAGAGATACAAACAAACCAACTTCAGTACCTGGCCAGATGTGACTTGGATGTGTCAGTCGGGATTCGGGCTGAGCCTTTCCCTCCTGCCATGTTGGAATTATCATCCTGGGTTTGTTCTGCTACTCCAAGGCTCAGTCCTGGGTACCTGAACCTCCTCACACTAAAGGCGTCCCTGGGCACTGTGTGTGAATGGCCTGCAGGAATGTTTAAACGTGTGGGAATTTAAACCCACTGGTTGATAGTGGCACTGGGTGGGTTGGAAGGACACACCACAGAGATGTCCTGGTGGGAATGAGCTGTTTATTCCTGCCTCGTGAATTCTGGAGAGCGGGATTCACTCTTCCCACCTCGAGTCTTACCTTGGTGCTATTGATACACCCCTACTTTTGACACCCCTGCTGACTTCGGTGCTGGCTGAGAAGATGCCAAAAGGTGAAAATCTGTCCCAGGAAAGGGATTACTGAGGAACTAATCCAAGCATTCCCTGCACACGACTGCCCTGTGTGGGTGCACCGTCACCCAGTGACCATCTCCGCCCTCGGGATGCTCCAGCAGATTTTGCCACTCCTGAGCTGTGTTTTCCAGCAGCAGAAAGGAGTTTAAAGATGCTGATATTCCTTGTCATTCTTCTTCTTTTTTTATAATAAGAAAATCACAGAATCAGGTTGGAAAAGACCTTCAAGGTCATCGAGTACAGCCATTGACCAGCACTGCCAAGGCCACCACTAACCCATGTCCCCAAGGGCTCCTTTTCCCATTCCAGTGCCTGACCACCCTTTCAGTGAGGAAATGTTTCCTAATATCCAACGTAACCCCAGCTTGGTGCGATCTGAGGCCATTTCCTCTTGTCCTATCACTTGTTAACTGAGAGACAGCCAATATTAATTTCTCACCAGAGGCTCTTCCCCCACTCACGTTCTCTCCTGGCTGCTCTGATCTCCAACACAGGTACTGGAATTCCCTGAGGAATCTGGTGGTCTCCTTGCTGAACTCCATGAAGTCCATCATCAGTTTGCTTTTCCTGCTGTTCCTGTTCATCGTGGTGTTTGCCTTGCTGGGGATGCAGCTCTTTGGAGGACAGTAAGTGGAATTAATCGTCATCCAGGGGCAGGAAGTTTCACATCCTGCTGCATTGTCAGATTTCCAGAAGTTGCGTCTGGTTCATAGGGAAACAGTGCTGGTGTTTTACGCGGAGCCGAGTCCTTTCCTGAGAGAGAACAGCCCTCATGCAAAGCTCCTTTGTGATCCCACAGTCTCCACACAGACTCAGAGTGAAACAGAACTTTTTGTTAGGGGAAAGGCAAATTCTCAGAATATTTTTCTGCTGGAAAACAGAGTTCTGTTGAATCTGATTATCCTCATTAGAACGATGAATTTTGCAGCACGGAATATCACAGTATTATCATTTAAACTCCAGCATCACTTCTGAAATGAAATAACACGGCTTTATTTGGTCTTGGTTTTATTTTTTTTTCCCCAGTCAATCTCTATTTTATCTGTAAAATATTAAAAAGGAATTATCTACTAAAAGGGTAATTTCAATTTGGGCTTTCACACTCAAGGATGAAAACTTCTTGGAATGGTTTGTTCCGCAAAAATCATTAGAGATTTGGATTGTTCATTTTAATTGTGGCTGAAAATGAATTTCAAAGTATCAGAATTTTCGCTGGGAATGAAATTGAGTTTCTGCTAATGGTTCTGTTGAGCATCTTCTGAGAGACACCGTGTTCCCTGCTGTGCTTGCCCGGGGTGTTATTGCCAGGTGGAACAAATGTTGCTCCCTGACTTGCTTCGTGGGGTGTTACAGGGGATTAGGAGACGCCTGAGAGCTGCTTTTCTATTTCTTCCTTGTCTCCAGGTTCAATTTCCAGGATGAAACTCCAACCACGAATTTCGATACCTTCCCTGCTGCCATCCTCACAGTATTCCAGGTAAAGCCTTGTCCTGGGCGAGTGTTAGAAGAGAAATTCCTGGGCATCTCTTATGGAGGGCAAAGAGGTCCCCAAAAAATCTGTGGAATGGAGGAAGAATTCCTTCCTTTCCATATGTTTTACTTCATTGACTAATCAATCATTAAAAATCAATGCTATGGAACTAAGGAAAACTAGAACAAAAGATTTCTTTTTGCTAGCAATTAAAAATGGATAAAATAGATATTTCTGTGCTGATCTCACAGTGTGTGTGTGTGCCCAGGCTGTGGTTTCCTACCCCGGTGGGGCAGCTCTGGCTTGTGCCCAGCTCCTGGGATGTCCCATCTGTGATCCTGGAGCGAGGCAGGGCTTGACCTGCTTCACTTCTGCCTGGGGTTGCCCTAACTGGATGGGCAGAGAGGCCCGAGGTGGCTCCAGGCAGCAGGGAATTAATGCAGCACTTTGCACAGTAATAGCTCAAGAGAAGTTACTGCTGGATGAGAATGGCCTTCCATGAGAGAGGCACCACCCTGGGCAAGTCCATGCGACAGCAGGAGGAAGTCACAGCTCTGGGAGATGCAATGCTGGCATTTGAAAGCTGAATTTTGCAGCTGTTTTCTCCACGTCTTCTTTTCAAAGAGTCATTTCGGGTGTTTCAGTACAAACCTGGGGCTGCTGCTCCGTTGCAGGTTCCTCTCAGAGGGATCTGCCCAGCATTGAGAACCTTGTCCTACACAAAATCTCAATGTGGGCTCGAGGTGAGGCTTCACCCCAGATCCAAACTTTCACAGAACTCAGCAAGGTGAATGCATTTTGTATTTCACTGTCACGGCCCAAAAAGGCAGAAAAGGGAGGGGGGCATGATGACAATTCTTGGATTAAACCAGAAAAAGACTCTAAAAGCAAACATGTCCTGTGACCTCTGCACGAGCAGCTTCACGTGGGTGTCGCTTCTCTCCAGATGTGAAGCAGATTCTGGCCTTCCCTCACAGGATATTGAAATCCTGGGGGGATTAATATTTTTATATTATTTTAGTGCTCATCAAAGGAAGGGCTTAAAGACACGTCAAGGTATTGCCCAGGAGCCAGAATTGAGCCCGAGCAGCTGGAATGCTGGTGTGGTTTTGCTTTGGGAATGTGGTTGTCCAGGAGGATATTCAGCTGGAATATTTCCTTGAGATAAATGCCCTGTGGTGTAGTGGCCGTGGGGGGGGAGGAAAACGCTGCTGACATTTGTCTAGAGCATCAGAGCTACCCATCAGCTCGGCACGAACTGAGCGCAGCCTCCCAGAGGCGTTTTGATGATGATAATAACTTCATGTTGATATTATTTAATAATAACAATGATAACAACAACCGCCACTGCAAACCCAATAATGATGATGATCACGATAACAATCCCAGAGCCATTTGGATGATTGCTGCTCTCGGTCCATCCCAGCCCTCCTCTGAATTGCAAATATTGGGTCGATGTCTCTTCATGTGGGCTTTGGGTTCATTTCGAAGCTCATCCTCCACAAAGCCGGCCAAGCCAGGAGCATTGTTCAGTTGCTGCTCTGCTGAGAAGAGCGGAATCAGTGACACAATTCCATGTGCTGAGCAAATATGATAATGTCCATCTCTAACCCCTTGGAGATCCTTTAAGGAACAGTTCTAAATAGTCTGGATCCTGCCTTAGCCCACTTCATTGCAGCAGCCCTGGCTGGGTTGTGCTCCTCTGCCATGAGACACCCAGGCCATGCTTTGTCTGCCCAGCAGCTCGCTAAGCTCAGCTTAAATTCCCTTTGAAGAGCATCACTTCCTCCAGCTCCTGGCTCCCAGGAAAGTCCTTGTGAGCAGAATGCCGAGCTGTGTATGTGCAAAATACACACACAAACTCTATATATTCTATATATCCACAGAGACAGGAAAAGTATCTGCATGTCCCCCTTCCAGCGCCACTGAGCTGTGAGCAGGTACAACAGCCATGAGCACGGAGACTCTGCAAAGCAGAGACCTGAGGTCCCTGCACGTGCCCTCAGAGCTCCTACGTGACCCATCACACAGCAGAGCACCAGGGAGAGCTGCCCATGGGGAGGGGCAGTGGCAGGACGAGAGCAGAGCTCAGCTCTGAAGAGCTCTGGGGAGCAGAGCTGGCTTTGGGTTCGTGTCTAAATACCCTCGGTGCCCTCAGGGAAGGATATCACAGAGTCCCAGAATGGGCTGAGCTGGAAGGGACCCACAAGGAGCATCGAGTCCAACCCTCAGCCCTGCACAGGCCCATCCCCAAGTCACCCCCTGTGCCCCAGAGCATCATCCAAACCCTGCTGGAGCTCTGGCAGCCTTGGGGCCGTGCCCACTGCCCCAGATGTTGCTCTGTTACAGTCAGTGATGAGCAGCAATGACAGGCAAGTGAGACTGGTGCAAAATCAGCATCTAGCATGGCAAGGCTTGCCTGAGACTGAGGTGTTTTCACGTATTCTGATCAGTTTTCCTATTATTCATGTGTCAGCTAATTACCTCCAGGTCAATATTCAGCTCTGCAGGGCTGGGCTGTGGCTCCTCTTGCCCTTCACAAGGACACAGGAGGATCAGAGTCCCCTGCAGGCTCCCCTTGTCTGTCCTCCCTTGTACACAGTGCTCGTTGCTTCTGCTTAGGGTTTTTTCTTTGTGCTCTGTGACCATCTGAGTCAAACCTGGGCAAGGAGAAGTCCTGTTGTGTGCAGCCTCTGGCAAACCCTGCAGTGGTGGTGCTGCCCAGTGCGTGGCAGCTGAAGTGATGCCCGTCCCTGTGCCAGCTGCAGCAGAGCTCTCTGCAGCCCTGAGGAGCAGGGCAGGGATGGAAGGGGTGACGAAGCTCCTCCAGGTACATGGTCACTCCACGGGTACAGTGTGTGTGGGCTGGGGGGAGCTGAACAAATCAAGCCCTTCCTGGAGGACATGGAGCAGAGGAGTTGGTGCTGGCAGAGCTCCCGCTCCGGGCATCAGAGCTCAGAGTTTTCTTAGGATTGTGGGAAGTGCCATGAATGGTGCTGTTGAAAGCTGGTGCCTCTGCATGACTTACAGATGAAGAGGGGGGAGAAATTTCCCAGCAGTGACGTGTTGGAATGTGTTTTTTGCTGCCTCTGCCTGTGGGAGAGCCCATGGGCAGAGGTGGGCAGCAGGCAGGTAACCCAGAGGGGCAGGAGCATCCAGTCCAGCTCCTGGCCCTGCACAGACACCCCAACAATCCCACCCTGTCCTTCAGAGTGTTGTCCAAACCCTCCTGGAGCTCTGGCAGCCTTGGGGCCGTGCCCACTGCCCTGGGGAGCCTGGGCAGTGCCCACCACCCTCTGGGGGAAGAACCTTTCCCTGAGATCCAACCTGACCCTGCCCTGGCACAGCTCCAGCCATTCCCTGGGTGCTGTCCCTGTCACACAGAGCAGAGATTGGAGCTGCAGACCCTGGTGAGGTCTGACCTCAGTTTTTTCTTCTCCAGTTGAACAACCAAGAGCCCTCAGCTGCTCTTCATATAGTCCCTCCAGACCCTTCACCATCTTTGTGTCCCTCCTTTGGATGCTCTTAACAGCTTGAGATGTTTCTCATGCTGTGGTGCCCAGACTGCCCCTGGCACTTGAGGTGAGGCCACCTTGACCCAGAGCAGAGCAGGACAACCCCCTCCCTCCCTCTCCCAGGGATGCTGCGCCTGATGCCCCCCATGTGCTCATCCATCTCCCCCAGGGAACATTCCCGGGTGGCATCACTGCCCCGACCATGCCCACTCTGCCCTTTCTTTGAGTCACCCTCTCTTTTTCCCTCCTGAATCTCCATGCAGATCCTGACAGGGGAGGACTGGAACGCCGTGATGTACCACGGGATCGAGTCGCAGGGCGGGGTCCGCTCGGGAATGTTCTCCTCCATCTACTTCATCGTCCTGACGCTCTTCGGGAACTGTATCCTTGCCCATTGCCTGGCTGGTGGCACAGAGTGCACTGCAGCCTGCCTGGGCTGCCAGAAATACCTCATTTTGTTTAAATTCTCACACTTGGACGCTTTTGAAAACCAAACTGTTGCTGTGACTTTGCTCCTCGCAGCACCTGGGGTAAGATACGTCCGTAAGTTGTCCGAGTTGGTGTCACGTTTCTGATGATAACGTAATTTTTGATTGAATTTCATGAGATTTCAATTTAATTGTTATATTTAACCTTGAGAACGTCACGTTGTGGGTTTGTTTATGTTTTCCTTGAGAACATCCTGTTAAGGGTTAATTTATATTGTGGGAAAAATAGCTGGAGTCAGGTCAGAGCAGGACTTGGGTACCTGGAATATCTTCACAGATAGTTTGTGGTTGGTCAGGGGAAGGGAGAGTTAAAATTGCTTTGGTGTGTCGATGAGGCTCCACTCCCTTGGTGCCTTTGTCTACGGGCAGCTTAACCAGCTGGGCTGTTCCAAATGCTGGAAATTATTTTGTCTCCACTTAATGCTTAAAATTTAATTCTAGATCTTGGGTTTCAGCCTCTGGGAACTCTCAGTCGTGTTCCAGGACTTGGCACGTGAAATGTCTGGGTTTTTCTGCTTAGAGATGAAAATCTCATGAGGGCAAGAAGAAACTGGGAGCTTGTGCCTCCCCCAAAATGTGCCAGGGTGTCTGTGGGGAACCAGCAGCACTTTGGCATGTGGTGTGGGCCTAAGGAGGCAAGAACACGGTGACATGGAGGTGGCATTTGGAGAGGGAGGTTGTGTTTTATGCAGAAATGAGGCAAACAATTCCTTGAGGTACCGTCTGGGTGTGACGAGGAGAAGCCAGAGCAGAGGGGCTGTGGTGGCTCTGGCCATGCCGATTGGCCAATGCTCTGTGGATTGCTCCATGAACCAGGATCGTTCTGTGATCCTTGGCGAGATGTTTTCCGGCCGCATCCACGAGCTGGAGCCAAATGGAACCCTCGAAACTGCTGTAGAGCCGAGGCAGCCCAGCTGGGTTGCTTGTTCTGTAAAACAGGCATAAATAACTGAGCATTGCTGCTCTGCCTGGCAGCTCCCTGGAGGCTTTGCCAGCAGGGAGAACCTTCCCGTTGGTTACAATCCCGGAGTTCATCTTTTCCTGGGAGTCTCGTTTGGGCTGGCTGGGTACCTGGGAGACAGGGAGGTGCCACAGGGGGCCAAAGGCATAGAGTGATACAAACATGAGCTGCTTCAGCTGGAGGTCGAGATGACAGGATGAGACATCTCCAGCCCTTTGCTCCACCTGAGATCCCCCCATTAGCACGAGGAGCAGAGCAGAGCGAGCTGTGCTTGTCACACGAGTGTGTCCCCGCGGGATTCATCCCATTATCCAGCGCTGTCGGAGCCGGAGCAGCCGCCGTGCTCAGACATCCACCTCCCAGCCCTTCCAGAAACACAGCCTTTGGAAAACTGGGTCAGTGGAGAGCTGGGAGGGAGGGAGAGCTCCAAATCCTCCGGGCTTGGCATTTGGAAATGAGATTAAGCTGTAATCAGGCTTGACAGCACAGCTGAGAGAGAGACTTTTAACCTTAGAGCGGCTCCGATGCAGCATTTGGGAGGAACGGGGTATTTATTCCCTTCCTCACCTTTCACTCGAAGGGGGCTTCTCCCTTGTCCTTTAGGTTTCATTAACATGGGAAGAGCAGGGGATGTTCAAGGGGAGGGAATAAGGACCTGGCTCACCCGCTGCCATGAATTTGGCATTTGTCTTTGCTTGCTGTGCCAGAGCGGGGAGCTGAAACCTTTCCCACCTTCTCCTCAGATCTCATCCCGGCTTTCCCTTCTGCTGTCCTGCTGAGGAGGTGACCCAGGATGTGGCTTTCCTGGCTGTGTCCCTTAGACATCTGTGGTGCCTCTCCCCTCCCCTTCGCCCTCGGCCACGGGAAGGTGGCACAGCTTGAGGTCCTTGGGGCGCTGTTGGTGTGTTGGCAAGGATGATGTATCGGGTGGGATTCTTCAGCTCTCCACAAGTCCTGCAGGCAGGGAGGAGTTGGCTGCAGGAAGAGGGAAAGACTGACAAAGAGTATCAGCACCAAGAAAACCTTTTGTAATTTCCTCTCAGGCTTCTTTCACCAACCTCTGAAGTTTCCCAGCTTCTCTAAAGAAAAGCTGTGGCTGCCCCATCCCTGGAAGTGTCCAAGGCCAGGTTGGACAGGGGGTGGCACTGGATGATCTTTAAGGTCCTTTCCAACCCAAACCATTCTGAGATTCTACGAGCAGAGTTTAAAACTTTTACCTTCTGTGAAGATTTAATCCCTGTTGGAGAATTAGAAGCCTGGCCTGAATTATCTCTGTAGAAACTTAGTCTGGGAATACCAGCACCTTTCCCAGAGTTTCTGAAAGCTTTTCTCCACCCCCACACAAAGACCTTCTTGCCTTTAAGCACCATGGGCAGGAAGGGAGAGCTGGGCCTGGGCTGTGTGTGCTGGAGGATGAGGGGTTAAACCTCTCCCTTGCCCATTTGCCATGGGAATCGAAGCAGTGAGGCCACTGATGCTTGTGCTGGTATTTCCAGCAGCGTTTCAGTAAGGTCAGGTCTAACCCTGCTCTTCATTTGCTTGTCTTTGGTGCCGAGAGCAAGCAGCAGGCAGTGATTTATCCCCGAGGGGAGGCTGAGCTGGGGGACTTACCAGGGACTTAAGTTATCATTAACTGTCAAAACAGAAGCAGGGACATCTGAAAATAAAGTTTAGTTCGCCAGGAAAGAACAGCCTTGCGTTGTTGCAGGAGGGAAAATGGTCTTTAATGCCAGTGATGCTGCAGAGTTAAGGGCAGGTGGGTGCAGAGGGTGACACCCCTGTCCCGCTTCCCCAAGGAGACGCCCAGAGCCCAGGGAACACCACGAGGAGCAGTCTGAGTGGCTGATCAGCTTAATTCGAGGCTAGAAATATAGAATCATGCGGTATCCTGAGTTGGAAGGATCATCAAAGATGATTAATTCACCTTAAATTCATTGTTAGATTAGATTAGTGTGACTTTACTGCTCTAACTTGGGACTTCACCTGGTCCTCTGCCTTGCAGAATTCTCTCTAAAAAGCTTTAAAAATGTATTTATTTTCACGCAATGGGGTTTTTTTTATATTCGTCAGGTGTGGCTTTGCCATCCCTTGCCACACAGATGTGCTGAGACTGAATTTAAGTGGCACTTCTTGGTTTTATTTTCCTACTGGTTTTATTTTCTTACCTCACTGCTGTTGAAATCAGCCAAAGCCTTTCTGGATGCTGAGCAGCAGAAGCCGCTTTGCTGGGAGGGGGGTTTATTTTCAGTTTATTTGCCATTTTTTGAGAGTTCAGGCAGAATGGATCAAATCTCATCAGAAAATTTGCACTGATGATTTTGGGTCATCTTGCAAAACCTGCCGGTTTTAAACCCGAGGGACTCATTTCTCCTCCCATTGCTGCTCAGGGCGTCAGGATTGCTCTTCTTCCTGAAGAAGAAAGGTGGTTTGGTGCTGCCTTCTGCTGCTTCTCCCTGCACCTCGGTTCTTTGGATCCCTTTGCCTTTTCAGGGGATCATTGCAAGGAAAAAAAAAGACCCTGCAAGTTTGTTTTGCTAAGTGTGAAGTGTCTCATGTTACATTTGCAGTTCCAGAGAGCCTGTGTGGAACCAGAAAGGGTTTAATGGAAGTGGTGTGATTGGAGTACCAGCAGGATTTGGCCCATTTGCTAGGAAATGACACCATGCCTGCATTCATTGTTAGCCAATTAATTGATAAATGGAGGCATCTGTTGAGGGGGGTGGGGAAAGAGAAAAAAAAACTGCAGAGGAGCTTGAAAAGAAAAGCAGCAACTCCCTGGAGGTGCTGCCCTTCCTTCAGCCCTCAACTCTTGGGCAGGAGATCCTTCCTGGCCCCAGGCATGGGCTCAACCATCAGCTCTGAGCCAGATCCTAGAGTTTGGGTGACATTTGGGAATCCCAGAGCTCTGAGAAAGGACTGAAGGACCTTTTTTTTTTGTGGGGCAGAAACACCCAAGTCTGCCAGACTGTGTCTGCTTGGAAATGGATCAAAACAGCCTGATCTGATAAAAAAAATAAAAAATTAATTATATTTCCAGTGGTTGCTTATGTTACACAAGCCACTTGGAGCATGTGTGTGTAGGAGGCAGGGGTAGGAAGATAGTTTTATTGCTGAGACATTTATTCCCAGAGTAGGAGGCTTGGAAGTGTTTCCAGCATGTTGGAAGCACCCCAGAGGAAGAAACCCAAACACCCAGCAGGGACCAGCCCCCCCGCCCCCCCC